>APFE031145710.1:49450-71530 GCA_000404065.3 Pinus taeda
TCTTCTTTTGATGTTCTTGATCCTTTTCTTCCTCCTCTTCATACTCTATGTAAAATAATTTCTTCTCAACACACTTATGACCTTTAGTGCATTTGCTATCACAATTGTAACAAAGCCCTTTTTCTCTTTTTTCTTCCAATCGTTGTGGTGTAACCCTTGTAGGTTGTGGAAGGCTAGGAGAAACAACACTTCCATCTTTATAGCTCTGAGGGGTAGACTTCCCTGGTGCCATAATTTTACTTTCCACTATGTCACAAAGCCCTTTTACTCTTTCCAATTGTTGTGGTGTTACTCTAAAGAAGGTGTTGCTCTTTGTATCCTCATAATGTGCTATCATTTCCTCCGTGAGAATTGACCACGTAACAAGTCATTTACGAGAACAAATCCCTTCAATACCATAAAAATTGATCCGGTTCTAAATATGAAGATGCAATACATACCTTTTGTAACAGTGGTTCACCAAGTAGATCAAAATATTGCTCCATCTGAAGTATCCAATTTACCAGATCCTTGCCATCAAACTTCCTCATCTTGCTTTTTCTTGATTTTAGGAGCTTGATCTTGAAACAACTGTAATTATGTTCTTTCGAATCTTTAAGTTCTGAAATTTCGACCTGTAGTAGCCCTCTGTGTCTTCTTTCCAATGTCACCAGTCTTATCTAAATTGGACTCTCCAAGGAAGAGTTATGCAAAATCTCCCACAGTGACCCGATTATAGACTAGTTCAGTAGAGCGAACTTGTATGACGTTCCACGAGTTACTATTTCAACCTTTAGCTCTAAAAAATATATAGAAGAAACTACAGTCCGTCCTCTTTCTACACCTTCTTATGAAATTTCAATCCAATGCTCAGAGGAAAAGTTATGACGATTTTCCCGAGGTCACTTGTTTGGAATGTAATTCAGGAGTCTGCAAAAAGACCAACTTCCTCAGATCATATATCCGCAAATATAGCTCAAAAAGCTCTGAAATTCGGACCCAAGATGTAGCACGATGTCTTCTCAAATGGGTTTTTGTTTCAACTTCTGAAACATCACAGAAAAAAATTTATAGCGAAAATTCCACGATGACCTGTTTGGAGCAGCGAAACCCTAGAATCCAAAGCTCTGATACCAAATGTTATGAAACCTGCTCAAGAAAAGATAGAAAATATAGATCAATGCTTAGAATTCAGCCTCTTTGAGGGGGAAACCCTCCTTTACATTACATAAATGAACAATTCTTCGATGATACAAATGAAAAGACCTCCTTTCTATATATAGGAGTCTAAGAGGTCATTATATAATCAGAGCCTACATAACAATAATAATACAAGGGCATAATAATAACAATAGTGGGCTTCTAAGGGACACAATAGTAACAATATGGGCACTACATGGGTACATCAATATAATAAGGGGGTTGTACTAATAATAATAAGGGGTTACACTAGTAGTATAGGGGCCTAACAAATCTCCATAAAAACCTCAGAAATATTAAAAATCTAACTACAATAATTAAAAAACCCACCATCTGAGTCTAATTGCAGGTTGTAAAAGTGGCAAGGCAGTGCAATGATCTATGTTTTTGGTAGCTGCAGAATCGACACAATTCAGTAGCTTATGAAAAATTGGCTTATGATATATTATCTAAACATTAAGTGTATGGAGAAGAGGTCTCAAGCTCAAAATTTGTAAGAAACAGCTAAAAATGCATTTAATTTTTGTTGAATTTGTTCCTCGAATTTGTTTTATTAGTACTATTTCTCAGTATTTTGTGTGTATATATCAGATGAAAAGAGACTGATCACCTCTCTCTCCCGATAGAATTACATTCTATTGTAGAAAAAAGTGTTATGTTTTTATAGGTTCGAGGACACAATGAAAGAAAATCACTATATGCACGAGAAGACCAAGTTTCTTTTAGAAGAGCATGATCATTTCATGTCAAATTATATCCTTTACACCATTTCTACTAAAGAAAATACCAATTTTACCATTGCTACTCATTTTAAGCTTGTAGTTGATCCATAACTATCCATCTCCCTATTACCAAAAACTCTTTTCCTTCGCATTTATCATACTTTCCTGCATCATTTTCATTCACTGTTAACCCATATATAAAAGTCATTCAACTCCCTTACAAAGCTGAGTCACCCCATTTTCCTCTTCATTCATGTCAAATAAACCTTGCTCCAATGCAAATTTTTCATCCATAGTCCTTTTAATTATTATTGTACACTCCCATTAGATGATGGAGGATTCATTAAGGCCTTCCCTCTATGTTAAAAATAGGCAACTAGGGCCAACTCCATGTTGGTCATCTTATTTATGGCAGCTGATATTTTTATTGGATCCCTCTCATCAAGAGGTGTAGGATTGATCTAAAGACCATCCGATTCCAATAAGTATTTATGGAGATATGAATTTATTTTGATTATGGAATTATTATCAAGCCGACCAACAACTTATGTAGGCTCTAGAAGCCCAAACATCATGTCTATTCATCCTCTATGTTTTAGTATAAATAGAAGAGGACTTCAAGTCATTTCTACACACACACTTGGATCTCTTCCTCTCTCTACTTTTCTTTGGGTTTTAGTAGGAGAAGAGATCCTAAGGAAAAGCCGGAAAATTTGGAACTACCGGAAAAGACAAAATAACTAGAAAACCTGGAACTGTCGAAAAAACTGGAAAAGCCAGAACTACCAGAAAATCCAGAAAAGCCGGAATAGCCGAAAAAACCAAAAAATCTGGAACTACTGAAAAAGCCAGAAAAGTTGAAAAAGCCGGAACTGCCGGAAAAGCCGGAACTGCTAGAAAAGTCAGAAACATTGGAAATGCCAAAAAAGCTAGAAAAGCCGAAAAAGCCGGAACTACCGAAAAAGCTGGAAATATCGGAAAATCCAGAAAAGCAAGAAAAGCTAGAAAAGCCGGAAATGTCGGAACTGTCGAAACTGCCGGAAAAGTCATAACTATCGGGAACTGCCGAAACAGCCAGAGCATCTATCTCCGAAGGAAGGCAGCATGATGTATGAGATCATGGGAAGCATAATAAGCAACATGATGATATGAGCATGGGCATAATAATGATGCAATATGATATGAGCTTGGGCAACATAATGATAAATGAGATCATGAGCATGGGCAGCTTGATGATGAATAAGACCATGGAAGATGCAGCATGAAGATGAGAGAAGCTCAGTCATCAAGGTTCAACACATGTGATAGTACATCAAGGTGTCACATGGTAATGTGCAACAAATAGACGAGATGCAGCACTATGATGGGTGAAGGAATCACCTTAGAGAATTAGTTGAAGCAATATGTCTTCAACTGATCTCTGCAGATATCAAAAGTCAATGTGTTGACTTCTATTGTAAATGTACTACCTCTCTCTCTCTCTCTTTCTCTACTGAAATTTGAAGAACATAAAAGAAGAATTGATCAAGGGTTTCCCCACATTAGAGCTTGTCCCTGGCTAGCGCCACATCTTGTGTCCTCTTGTCTTCGCTTGTCTTCTGTGATTTATATTTATGTTCTATCTGCAGTTTACTTTATGCTGATGTGATTGCTAATGTGGAAAAGAAATTGAAATAAATTGCTCTAGCATATAACATACCTAAAATTAACATGGAATCAGCGCTGAGGTGAAGCAATGCCCAAGCAAGAGTGAAAGAGCAATCACCAAAGATAATAGGGACAAGACAAAAGGATCAATGGGTTCCATATCTCTCTTCTAAGTTCACAAAGGGTGAAGTCAAAGCAGAACATATTATCATAATGGCGTAGCAAAAGTTTCTGATGGCCCATCTAAAGATCACTTCATTGGGAAGTTCAGATCTAAGGGTGGAAGGAATGGCAGATGCCTTGGTTGAAATAAGTTCACCCATTATGCGAAGGAGTTTCCGAAGGTAATGTAGGTCATCAAGGAACCCCAAATCACTTTTACGTACTTGATCGCAAGAAGAATCTGGTGTCCATCTCGGAAATGGATGTCAAATGTTTCAGGGTGGTACTCATCGATGGAAAGGTACGTGTTTGGAAATAGAATTTTCAAAGATGTTTTTGAGTTCAGGGTTGTATCAAATTGCAGGAAGTCCACTGGGGACCATGTCCATTGTCACGTAGCACTGAAGGTCTGTGAATCAAATGGTGACAGGGATGTGTGAATTCAAAAGGAGCATGAAAGTACATGTCTGAGATGTACCGAAGGAAAATATTACAAGGGGACCATTGCCCTCATGTAGCAGGTCCACAAGTCTGGAACAACCCAAGGGTCTGAGATTTATAATCAGGAATCTCACATAAGCAGGTGGAATAAAGCCCTCTATGGCTTGAAGAAAAACACCATGGGCATAGTATGAGAGGATTGATAGTTGTCTGATAAAGCTGAGATTCACTAGGAGTGAAACGGATCCAAACCATCCGAAGGTTGTGGGTGATAGACCTCTCATACCAACACCTTATGAGGATGACCTACTTCTAACAAGTGCAGACCCTCTCATTTGCAGAAGTAAGAGGGAGTTGGATTCCAGATGTGGAATGGTGAACTGCAAGCCTGTGACTACCTCGAGGATCTTAACTTTCAGAAGTTATATGGTAGTGATGTCCGACCAGATTTGGGAAATGCCTCTGAATCTCATAAACTCAGTCGCGTTGATGTTCTTGGTGAACTTCCGTCCGGACATATGTTTTACAGTTAACATGGTGAGCTCATATTTGGTTGAACCTCATTAGATTGGTGCCAAGAATCTTCTGAGATGTCTTCGGGGAACAATATACACTGCTAGAAATATGAAACTGCATGATTATTCGAATGCTCATTGGGCAAGTAGTGTGGAGGATCACTAGAGCACTTCTTAGTGTTGTTTCTCTTTGGATTCTGCTTCAATAGCATGGATGAGCAGGAAGCAAAATTCAGTTGTTATAAGCACCGCTGAGACCAGATACATATCTACGATTACAATCTTGTATGAAGCTGCCCGGTTGGGGAAGCTCTTCAAGTGAGTTGTTTGTACCACTGATTCTCTATGACAACCAAAGGTGGGATTCGATTATTGAGGAATCCCGTATTAAACGATTGCTCCAGAAGATAAACATAAAATACTACCTTATCTGGGATACGGTAAGTCTATGAGCAAGAAAGATCCATCGTTATGAGATGATATACAGGTTGCTACACTTTGTCTAAGCCCCGGGGGAAAGATCAAATATGTGATTTTCTCGAACGACTTGGAGTCGTCAAGAGACCCTTGCACAAGGGTCATGCATGTTGTATACATTGAGCTCTAGGAGCTCTGGGGGCTTGTGGTTCTTACTGGAGCAACATACGACCACAAGGTGACTCACCCTCCCCTGGTGGTGCACACTGGGACAGGATGATTCCCTCTCCTATGGATAGGATGATTCACTCTCCTATGGAAAATATGATTCGCTCTCTTGTGGGACAAGATGTTTTGCTCTCTTGTGGGACAGGATGATTCGATCTCCTGTGGACAAGATGATTTACTCTCCTATGAACAAGATGATTCACTCTCTTTTAGGACAAAATGATTCGCTCTCTTATGGGACAGGATGATTCACTCTCCTGTGTAGTAGGATGATTAATTCTCCTGTGAAGTCTGGATGATGTGTTCTCCATGATGATTGTGTAGCAGGATGATTAATTCTCCTGTGTGGTCTGGATGATGTGTTTACCATGACGATTGTGTAGCAGGATGATTAATTCTCCTATGAGGTCTGGATGATGTGTTCTCCATGACGATTGTGTAGTAGGATGATTAGTTCTCCTGTGAGGTTTGGATGATGTGTTCTCCATGACGATTGTGTAGCAGGATGATTAGTTCTCCTGTGAGGCCTGGATGATGTGTTCTCCATGGAAATTGTGTAGCAGGATGATTAGTTCTCCTGTGAGGACAGGATTGATTAAGTTCTCCTATCAAGCCATCCTACCCATGCAATCTAGGACTCATGGGAAGTACCTCTCATATAATCAATGAACAGGGAAATGAGGATAGGGACCATAGTAGTACCAATGGACGCATCATTGTATCTACCATACTCCCTATGTTAGGATAACCTTCATTGATCTGGGATCAATGATACTGGTCTGGGACCAGTGATAGGAGTTATAACTACTATGACGCTAACTTCGGGTTGGTTGAGACTAGTCTAGGACCAATGGTACATACTCTGAGACTGACTTAAGGTCAGTGGAGGACTGGTCTGGGACCAGTGGTAGGAGTTGTACCTACTATCACACTGACTTCGGGTCGGTTGAGAATGGTCTAGGACCAGTGGTACATACTCTGAGGCTGACTTCGGGTCAGTGGAGGACTGGTCTGGGACCAATGGTAGAAGTGGTACCCACTATGACGCTGACTTTGGGTCAGTTGAGACTGGTCTGGGACTACTGGTACACACTCTGAGACTAACTTCGAGTCAGTGGAGAATGGTATGGGACATTCTCGATCAATTCTTCTTCTTCATTGTTCAACGGAGCTAAGTAGAGCAAAGCAGAGCCATCATAGCTGAGCAGAGCCAACAGATCTGAGCAGAGCTAAGCAGAGCCAACAGATCCAACAAAGCTAAGCAGAGTAGAGCAGAGCCAACAGAGCAGAGCAGAGCCAGCAGAGCTGGGTAGAGTAGTGCAGAGCACTGATGGCATAGATAGTACAGCCGGGCATATGGATCAGTGGATGGAGTTCTTCCTAGTTTAGAGGGAGTGTTAAAATTAGGCAACTAGGGCCAAACTCCATGTGGGTCATCTTATTTATGGTAGCTGATATTTTTATTGGATCCCTCTCGTTGAGGGATGTAGGATTGATCTAAAGATCATCCGATTCCGATAAGTATTTATGGAGATATGAATTTATTTTGATTATGGAATTATTATTAAGCTGACCAACAACTTATGTAGACTCTAGAAGCCCAAACGTCATGTCTATTCATCCTCTACGTCTTAGTATAAATAGAAGAGGAATTCAAGTCATTTCTACACACACACTTGGATCTCTTCCTGTCTCTACTTGTCTTTGGATTTTAGTAGGAGGAGAGAACCTAAGGAAAAGCCAGAAAAGCCGGAACTACCGGAATAGCCAAAAAAGCCGGAAAATTTGGAACTGCTGGAAAAGCCAGAGAAGCTAGAAAAGCTGAAATAGCCAGAACTGCTAGAAAAGCCGAAAAAGCCAGAACTATTGGAAAAGCCGGAACTTCTGAAAAAGCCGGAAAACCTGGAACTATCAGAAAATCCGGATCTTTCGAAACTGTCGGAAAAGCCGGAAACACCCAAAAAATCCAGAAACACCAAAAAAGCCGGAAATACCAAAAAATCCAGAAAAGCTGGAAAAGCCGGAAAAGCTGGAAAAGACGAAAATGTCGGAACTGTTGGAACTGCCGGAAGAGCCAGAACTACCAGAAAAGCCGGAACTACCGGGAACTGCCAAAACAGTCGGAGCATATGTCTCTGAAGGAAGGCAGCGTGATGTATGAGATCATGGGCAACATAATAAGCAGCATGATGATATGAGCATGGGCAGCATAATGATGCATGATGATATGAGCATGGGCAGAATAATGATGAATGAGATCATGAGCATGGGTAGCTTGATGATGAATAAGACCATGGAAGATGTAGCATGATGAGTAGCATGAAGATGAGAGCAGCTCAGTCATCAAGGTTCAACACATGTGATAGTACAGCAAGGTGTCACATGGTAATGTGCAACAAATAGACGAGATGCAACACTATGATGGGTGAAGGAGTCACCTTAGAGAATCAGTTGAAGCAATATGTCTTCAACTGATCTCTGCAGATATCAAAAGTCAAAGTGTTGACTTATATTATAAATTTACTATCTCTCTCTCTCTCTCTCTCTCTCTCTCTCTCTCTCTCTCTCTCTCTCTCTCTATTTCTCTGCTAAACTTTGAAGAACATAAAAGAAGAATTGATCAAGGGTTTCCCCACAATGGGGTTTGTCCTTGGCTAGCGCCACATCTTGTGTCCTCTTGCCTTGGCTTGTCTTCTGCAATTTATATTTATGTTCTATCTGCAGTTTACTTTATGCTTATGTGATTGCTAATGTGGAAAAGAAATTGAAATAAATTGCTCTAGCATAGAACATACCTAAAATTAACACTCTAACAAGTTTCGACCCATCAACTCTTACACATCATCTGGGATCAAAACTATAGATCTTTGAAGTAGCTTGCAACTTTCATACCTCAATGGCAAGCTCTCTCACCAATAAGTAGTGGGAATACATCAACGTCCCCTGTTTGTCGGATCTTCTAGGTGACTCGACTTCGACACGTCTATTCACACCTAGTAAGATGTACTTAGGCATCTTGACTCTCATTGACATCAATGATGAGTAGTCTCGTGTCGGTTAATGGCATTCATTAATGGACAGTAATCCAACAATTTATTTTCTATGTTCGACATCGACACATCTATTCACATATATAATAATTATGTCATTGAGCGGGAACGAATGAAGAGTACATGATTTCAACAATTTGCAGCTGGACTCAATTCAACATCTATAGCAATACATATTCCAATCTCATCTTCAATTCATACAACCAAGGGTAAGAAGAAGTAGATTAGATCCTTTTACTTCATATTCCATGATCTAGTAGCAGCAATCACACTCTTCTATATACATAACTTGTCCACTTTTATGATAAGTGAAGATATGTAATTTTCTAATTTTTAATCATGCAATTCCTTAAATTCTAAAATTGTGATTTTGGAAAATCCCTGGAAAATCCCAAACCACATTCATATTCATTCATATTCCTTTTCTCATTTGCAAGAAAATTGAAAAAACCTTTTGTTGGGGGCAAGGGATATTCATATTTCATGTCATATGTCGCATTTCACATTTCATTTCATCATAACCAACATATTTTCCAAACCAACTACTATTGCATTTTGATTCCAAAAGTTTATATGTTTTGTGATGATCAATTGATGAGCATATTAAATGGCTGACAAAAACTATGGGAATTCTAAATGTCTTCAAAGTAATTTGATGCAACACAATAAAATAAGTATTGTTACACAAGAACCAATA
This sequence comes from Pinus taeda, assembly GCA_000404065.3. NCBI lineage: Eukaryota > Viridiplantae > Streptophyta > Pinopsida > Pinales > Pinaceae > Pinus > Pinus taeda. The sequence goes on from APFE031145710.1 coordinate 58,509, forward strand.
CTCAAAAATTTTGGTTGTCACACAAGAACCAACCATAACAAAATATGTTGCAATCAAATGATTTCAAAGTATAATTTGTAAAAAAAAATAAAAAAAATAAAAAAATTATCAAATGATATGATAATGCACAATTAAAAGAGAATCAATACAAAGGCAAAGCTCATATAGAAGCAAAACATTTCAAAAGGTTAAACTTATGATTAAGTGAATCAATGCAATAGTTGCATGAGGACATGCAACAACTTCGGCTGGGGAGTATGTTGGGCCTCAAAAATGTCATCCACTTTCACCTTAATCTTCATTATTTTAGCCTCATTTCATAACTTTGTAACTACATAAACCTACATTAAGTAACCATTTTCATGATCATATGGGTTTAGCAGTATATTTTCCACAGTCATTTATTTTAAGTATTTTAAGTAAAGTTTTGATTGAATATTATAAAATTAACATGTTTTCATATATACATTTAAGTGGTATAAGTTTTGTGATATTGTAGGCCTACTTGGCCTCCTAACTACACATTCGAATTTCAAGTTCCAACTCATGAAGATTTGTGGAGTAATTATACAAGATGAGGATCATTATCTATGCATATTCAAAGGAGAAGAATCATGGATGAGAGGATTTTGAGAGGATATCTATCTCACATTTTTATGACATTGGTTGTAAACACATGGGATAAATGTGGATTTAGGAGAGATTTGAGGGATCTGCATTTACTGATTAGTCATCCTCAATTTTTGTATAAATAGGGGTGCATCCTTCAAAGGAACCCATCTATCTATCTATGTATTTTATTCTTCCAATCAATAAAATAGTTCAATACAAGATTCTCCAGCATATTGTTACTTTGAATATGTGATGGTAGTTTGGTGTGCTTGCTGAGGAATGGAGAGCCCCCATCAACCAAAGTTTGCACATCTTTGGACATTGGTAACATAGTATAGTTTTTTTTTGTTTTATTTCTTTTCATGAAAGTGTGTTTTTACTTTTAAAAAGTGTGTTTCCATTTCATGAAAATGTGTTTTTAATTTCAACAAGTGTGTTTCCATTTCATGAAAGTGTGATTTTACTTTCAGTAAGTGTGATTTACTTTATGTCACTGTGATTTCCTTTATATAAGTGTGATTTCAATTTATTTATGTTTTATTTCAATTTGGTTTGGTTTTTATTGATTTAATTTGTTTTTTAATTAGTTCTAGATTGCATTAGATTAATCTAATATGAAAGATAACCACCTAGTACATATAATACATGTATACCTCATTAGTTTATGAAACCCCTAGGTTGACAAATTAAATGATAGGGATTTAACTAACCATTAAATCACCCAACAATGACCTAAGATAATTACTAGATGTTGTTTATTTTCTTCTCTTGCAATTGCCTTTTTCCATATTATAGTTCATGAGAGCCTAATCCTAGTCCCCATTGGGATGAATGGATTTACGTTTGTGATTAAGTAGTAATATTTTCATGACTACTTTAGATGGTAAACTTAAATGCAGGGTCAATTATAGAGATAAAATTATTATTTATTGTGTTTACTTTCTTTATTAGAGAGAACAATTATTGCTAAATATTTCCATAATGTAGGAGGGAATAATTAAAGAGAGAATATGCAAGAATAGCATAGTGAATGAGCTGGTGACATGAATTGTTAAGCATTCTCATTACCGATATAAGTGACTTCACCATAAATCGGGGTTTTTAATGTTTTGCATAAGATATTGTATGGATCTAAATTTTGTGGTGTTTCCAAAAAACAATAATTAAACACAAGTTTTTGAGGATATGATTTTAACTTTTATATTATGTCTAATATTATATTACTAATCACAATGAAAATGAATGCTCGAAAATAGTTTTACATTTGAGATATATGTTCTATGTATAGTATTTATTTTAATCATAGCTATGATGATTTGAATTTGAATCTCGATACAATTGTTGTTACTATAAATGTGTTACTTATTGTTCAAGACTTATGCTTTTAGATCTTATATTACATCATACGTACATATCCTAAGAATACATAATAAAAGTGTAGTTAATAATTTTTTTTTATTTTAGTATTTCTATTTACTATGAAGTTCAAAAGATTTTGGATGATTTAATCTTTTAAATTTGTGTGGATTGTGGAGGTACAAAAAAGGCTTTCATTGTGCTTCTCTCATATCTTCATACTCTTCATTATGAAAACTTCTTTCGCACCTTAGAATGAAATTGATATTGTTAGGTCCTTATAATACTAGTGATTCCCCCATTATTATTGTCGTTGTATCCCTTATTATTATTGTTTTGCCCCTATTGTTATTATTGTGCCCCATAGAATCCCTCTATTGTTTTTTTTGTGGCTTTATATTATTATTGTTAGGTTAGCTTGGTTATATGGTGTCCCCTTAGACTCCTATATATAGAAGGGAGGTTTTGTCATTTGTATCATCCAAGAATTGTCCATTTGTGTAATGTAAAGGAGGTTGCCCCCTCGAAGAGGTTGAATTCTAAGGCATTCAACTATCTTTTCTAGTTTTTTGTGAGTTGGTTTCATAACATTTGGTATCAAAGCTTTGGATTCTAGGGTTTCACTGCTCCAAACAGGTTATCATGGAATTTTCACTATAGCTTTGTTTCTGTGATGTTTCAAATGCTACAAAAACAAACCATTTGGGTTGAAATCGTTCTGAACCTTGGGTCCACATTTTATAGCTTTTTGTTCTATATTTTTGGAGATATGATCTGAGGAAGTTAGCCTTTTTGTAGCCTCCCGAATCACATTCCAAACAGGTGACCTGGGAAAAATTGTCATAACTTTTGTTTTGAGCATCAGATTGAAATTTCGTATGAAGTTACAGAAAGAGGACAGACTGTAGTTTCCTGTATATATTTTATAGATACTAAGGTCAAAACAATGACACGTGTCACTTCATACAATTTGGCTCTTCTGAAAAGGTATATAATCAGGTCATCTTGGGAGATTGTGCATAACTCTTTCTTGGAGAATCTAAATTCGATCAGATTAGTGGCATTGGAAAGAGGACACAGAGTGCTACTGCAGGTCGTATTTTCAAAGCTGGAAGATCCAAAATTACAGAGATACATCAAATGCAATATTGAGCTCCTACAAAGTGAAAAACGGTGTGTAGATTTTTTAAAATTTTTGCATAAGCTTGGTTTGAAAAATTAGTTTGAAGGAATTCAAAGGGAATAGTGAAGAATTATTAGTATTAATTAATGCCCCTAAGAAAGAAAATGGAAACACCTAGTAAGAAACCTGAAAACTCTAGCATGACTCATGAAGAAGAGGAAGAAATGCAACATGATATATCAAAATTACAAGACCAAGTACAACAAATTTCACTCTCACTAAAGGTAAATGAAGCCAAGATGAATGGCGTGGAAGCTAGTATGAATGGCATGCAAGTTAAGATGAATGGCGTGGAAGCTAAGATGGATGGCATGGAAGCTAAGATGAATGGCATGGACGATAAGATGGAAGAATTGATGATAAATTTGAATAAGTTGCTACAAGAAATGGTCACTAATGGTGAAAGGGTAGTAAAGGAAACTCATGACGAGAACAAAAGAAATGTTAATCATGATCTCATAGACTCTAATGTTAGATTGAAGACCTGCCATATTCCAAAAATCGATATCAGGAAGTTTGATGCCAAGGATCTCGGAACATGGATACTATAGATGGAGCAATTTTTCGATCTCCATAATGTGCAAAACACACAAAAGGTACGTATTGCAACTTTATATTTGGAACCAAGTCAGTTTGTATGGTATCAATACCTTTACTCTCGTAAATAATTTGTCACTTGGGCAACTTTTACGAAAGAAATGATAGCACATTATGAGGATACAAAAAGCAACACCTTTTTTAGCCAATTGATAAGTCTCAAACAAAAGGGTTCAATGATGGAGCACATTGAGGACTTCCAAAAATTGAACATATGGGTAAAATATATTCCAGAGGAGCATAGGATTGATGTGTTCATATGGACTTTAAAGGATAATATCCAACATGAGGTTCGCCTTGGGAACTGATTCATGGAAAGGCATTCAATTAGCAAGAAAATGGAAACAAAAATTATGGCATGAGGAAGCCTACCACTCACAACTATAATATGGAAGTGTTGTTGCCCCTAACTCCACAACCTTAAGTTGACACAACAATGGAAGAAAAAATAACAAAAGGGCTTTGTTACAGTTGTGATAGCAAATACACTAAAGGTCATAAGTGTGCTTTGAAGAAATTATTCTACATAGATTGTTAAGAGGAGGAAGAACAGCAACAAGAAATGTTAAAAGAAGAGGATATACTCCAGGAAAAAACCCTAGATAAAGAAGAAATGAATCCGATGATATCATGTAATGCATTGGTTGGAATTACCACTCCTCAAACTATCAAGATAGAAGGACATATCAAGAATAAAAAGGCAATAGTGTTGATTGATTCAAGAAGTACCCACGATTTTATTCATTGTAAGATAGCAAAAGAATTGAATTGCTTCCTATATCCAGCACCAAAGTGTCAAGTGATGGTTGCAAGTGGAGGAACCATATATTGCTCTAGAAAGTTCCATAATATCAAGCTATCCATGGGAGAATATGTATTGAATAGCCCAATGCTTTCCATTCCAATGGGAGGTGTTGATGTTGTACTAGGAGTCCAATGGCTACAATCCTTGGGTACAATAGCTTTTAATTTTCAAGAACTTTTCATGAAATTTTCTACGGAAGGAAAGGAAGTTGAATTAAGGGGTATTGAAGGGAAACTGGGAAAGATAATAAACTCGAACGGTATGAAAAAGCTTCTAAAAAAGGAACAATGAAGAGTAATTGCACAATTATGTTCGCTAGATGTTTCCACATCGAAATCATCTATTTCTCTAAATCCCCAAAAAGTCTTGGAAAATCATTCCAAGGTATTTGAGACTCCCAAAGGTGTCCAACCTATTCGTGATCATGATCATGCTATTCATTTGATTCCAGGAAGTGTTCCTCCAAACATCAGGCCGTACAGATATCCCTATGCCCAAAAGAGTGAAATTGAACATATGGTTGCAGAAATGCTAGAGGCTAGTATAATTCAACCTAGTCAAAGTTCTTTCTCTGCTCCAGTAGTATTGGTGCAGAAGAAGGATGGATCATGGCACATGTGTCTGGATTATAGGAAGCTCAACAAGCTCACTATTAAAGATAAGTTTCCCATTCCTGTCATTGATGAATTATTGGATGAATTGCATGGATCAATTTACTTCCCCAAGTTGGATCTTCGTTCAGGATATCATCAAATCAGAGTGAAGACTGAAGACATTTCGAAAACAACATTTAGAACTCATGAGGGTCATTATGAATTTTTGGTCATGCCTTTTGGCCTTACCAATGCACCTTCTACATTTCAAGGTTTAATGAATTCCATTTTCAAACCCTTCCTTATAAAATTTGTGTTAGTATTTTTTGATGATATACTAATCTATAGAAAGTCTTGGAAGGATCATGTTGAACATGTTGACAAGGTGCTACAACTATTGGAGGATAAACAATTATATGAAAAAGTTCCAAATGTTTCTTTGGAGTACAAGAGGTGGAATATCTAGGTCGTATTGTATCTCATGAAGGTGTTAAGGTAGACCCTAGCAAAATTAAATTCATTAAGGAATGGAAAATCCCTACATCCATAAAGCATCTACGAGGATTTTTTAGGTTGACAGGGTATTATCGCAAGTTTGTTAAGAATTATAGGAGAATATCAACACCTCTAACAACATTATTGAAGAAAGATGCATTTTCATGGACTCCAGAAACAACAAAGGCCTTCGAACAGCTATATTGATTTTGTGCAACATGGATTTCCGAGTATAAACTTGCTTGATATATAGCATTGATTAGTGTTTGTTTCTCTTTCATTTAATCATAATTCTTTATTACTCGATAATATATAACAAGTTTTATTATTTTGATTATCGAAATAAATTTTTTAATCTTAAGTATAATAAGAGATCCTCCACATTTTTTTATGTTTTCAATGAACACATGAACGAGAAAAAATGGATACAACTATGAATATGTGCGAGATGAAGGATGTTTGGAAGACGGTGTATGTGCGGGAGGATGGGGCTGCAAAGGGAACTTTATTACGTAGAAATGAAATTATTTTAACTTTAAACATAAACTTAGTATCAAATATTAACTAAAGTCTCTTTTTAATGCATATGATAAATGAGTGTTTTGCAGGGCAATGGGCATATGAAGCTAGCAAAAAAACTTTAATTTGAAATGTTCTACATCTCTGGATACATTCTATATTAACGCACAACTATTAACTATGACTAGTGGCTTTGAGTGTGGAGGGTTGGAAGAAGCACAATGAAATATTCTTCCACATCTCCACACTCCACATAACTTTAAATGATTAAAAAATATAACATATTTGAACTGTATAGTAAAAAGAACTACAAAAGTAGGTATGAAAAGTTTGGGTTATGTGTATAATGGATGCAAGATAAGGGTAGTCGATTATATGTCCCTAATACTAGGTCTATGTGGAGTCATTTTATTTGATCTTCTCGAATATTGAGTGTGATTTCAGATTTGTGAACTAAGTGTTTATTATCCAATATTAAATGAAGTGTGTTTTGTGCCATTATGACAAGGTAGTTAGCTTCATTGTGTGAAATATGAAGGTGTGAAGGTGTGAAGAAAGATTTCTTTATGTGCATTGCGCAAACGCAACATTCTCAAATCATGACAAAAAATAATATTGTTTGGTGTTTGTCTCACTTCCATTATTTAAATTGATTTAATATAGCAAGACAAAAATGTTTTCAAAACTATTTATGCATTTGTTCACGCATTTTAGCATTCTTTTCAATTCGCCAAAATGTTGGGCTTTTATACAATGAAAACACTTAGCCTATATGAAAATTCATGGTAAAAATAAAGTGAAAATCTCATCTTTGATGGGGCTCAAAAAATGCACCATGCACTTTCTTTCTTTTTCCAGCATTTTGTGGTTAAATTTAAGGATTTTTTTCTTCATGCAAAATGCTCAAATCCTCGAACCTATATCAAATTGACTAAAAAAAACCCAAAGTTTTACCTTTTATGGTGCTATTAAATTTTTTCTTTCTTAAACCTATTTTTGCTTTCTTAAGCCTATTTTTTATCCTTTTGTATGTCCTTCTTGATGAAATTTAGTTCAAGAAAAAACATATTCGCCAAAACATTAATACATTGTACAAAAGTGGGGAGAATTATCTTTTTTAATATTTTAGTTTTTATTGATTTTTTTCATTGAGTTAAACTTTTACATTTTTAGTGTACGAAATAAAGGACTTTCAACACAAGTGTATGTGTAGGATGAAGCAAGTACGAAAAAATAAAAATGAAAGCTTCCTTTACACTATGTACATTAAAATCATTCTGCACCTCCACACTTTGTACAATGAAATAGTTCATTGTACCTTGGAGCTTTGCACATTGAAAGCTTCATATGTATCTCAGAGTGAACTTAGGGAAATTGTGTGGGTCTCTTAAGGCTTGGATTTCATTGTGCACACTATAGAAACATAATGTTCTCAAATATCGACAAAAAAATAATATTATTTATTAATTTTAAATTTTGACCATTAATCCAATGAATACATAATTCAATTTTTTTTCCTATTAAAAGGCTCTATATCACTTGTTTACTCATAAGGCCCTCTTTGTACTTGATGATGGGTGGAGTTCCCATCTGAAACGTTGCACGGATCACACATATTACATAGTGTTATTCTAGAAATCTCTAACAATATGAATAAATGTGGAAGTCATCAATCACTCAAAAAATAATATTTCTTGGTGATCTTATTGCTTCCATTATTTAAATTGATTTAAGATGGTGAAATAAACTATTTATGCATTAATTCATTCATTTTAGCATTCCTTTCAATTCACCAAAATCCAGGGATTTTGTACAATGAAAACATTAAGCCTATATGAAAAATTGTGATAAAAAAATGTGAAAATCTCTTCTTTGACGGGGCTCAGAGAATGCACCATGAACTCTCTTGATTTTTGCACATTTATCATTAAAATTAAGGGTTGCTTTCTTCATGCTTTATTTGGTTATTTTCGTCTAGAGAACTCAACATCCTCCACACACACTTTGTACTACACTCCCTGTGAACATTTTTTGTTGCACTCCCCATGCAAATTTTCTCTACACATACATTATATCGAGTCAATATTTTTTCCTCTAGACTTGTCACAATGTGTTGGGTATGTGTTATATTAATTCCATGACTAGTTCCAAGCGTTGTTATGTTACGTCGGGCATAGTGCCCCAAGATTTGTTTTTTTTTATGCAGAGCTAATTATGTTTCTCCTTTTGTACCTATGCACAACTTCACCTTCACATGTAATTCTATCAAATATAGTTTTGAGAATCGAATATTGGGCCACTCACAAAGCAAATTTAAAACCTATGTTCATTGACTTTGATCCGTCACTAGATTATCGAATTATATGTTTTAATATTTTACTTGTAATTGAGATATTGTCATTGTGCTTCCTCTACACTGCACATTGCATACAATAAAATATTCATGCCCACCTCTGCACTTCATATAATCAAAACATTCACTGCCCCTCTGCACTCTACACAATGCTAAATCCTCAAAAAGAAATTGATATATTAATTTTGTGGGACTTAAGTTTTCCCATATAAACTTGATCCTAATATAAATTTTAATATAGTTAATTTATTTCATTTTTAATTGAATTATTTCAATGTGCAGAGTGTGAAGGATGCACAATGAAGAATGCGGAAATGCACCTTTGTCAAATAACTAAATAATATGTGGAATGCGAATAAATATTTCATTGTGTGCATTGCAGAAATTCTTAACTAATATATGTAATACATGGAAACACATACTTCATATATGAGTTTAATTAATATATGAATATATATTATTTAATTTTATTTAGATAACTCTAATATAATTTATCGAAGTGCAAATGAAGCTATCATTGTGCGGAGTATGGAGGTGTAGAGGAAAGCTATGCAAAGGTGTCTTTCATTGTGTGGGATATGGAAGCATGGATGTGGAAATAAAAACGGATTGCAAAAAAGTAGGAATTCTTGAATAACCACAAAATGTGGGCCTTCCACAAAGAGGCATATCCTTAATCATGCAGGGCCTATTCTTGCATAGAAAGAAATATAAAACTTAATTCATAATGTTCTGCATCTCCATATGCATTCCATATTAACCCACAACTATCAACTATGTTCAGTGGCACTGAGTGCAGAAGAAGCATAATAAAAACTTCTTCTTCCACATATCAACACTCTGCATAGATTTAAATGATTAAAACGTATAAGGATCTTTCAAAATTTATATTAAAAGGAACTATAAAAGTTTGAGGACACAAACCAATGTATCTCAGTATGTTATAAGCTTGTTCAAAACAACTAAGAGTTAGTTTCATTTACAAATGTTTCGAGTGTTGTCGAGAGTTCAAGGTTTCCCTTTTCCTAAACAAGTAACAATACATTTTCCTCTTCCACATACTTCTAGCATACACTTACCTCTTTCATTGTTTATCAAAAGTACGAGCAATAGTAAAGTTATAAATTAATTAAAAAATTAGTAATATAAGGCATTATAGGTTCAAGGAAATATCAAATTTGGTAGAACATCATTGTTTTTTAAAATAAGTAATGTGAATGTGTTGAAGAAGCTTTCATTTTTCTCCCTCTGTATATACATACAAATGCACCTCTATACTTAGTACCATCAAACATAGTTTTGAGAACCAGGCCATCCACAAAACAAAATTCAAAACTGTGTTCATCAATTTTGGTCCATCACTAGATTATTGAATTATAAGTTTTAATATTTTACTTTAATTGATTTAATTTCATTATATGTAGTGCTTTCTCCACACTCGGCACAATAAAAGCACATTCTACACACCAAATTGCACACAATATAATCTTTCTCTCTACCTCCACACTTCATACAATGAAAATGTTCACTACCCCTTTGCACTTTGCACAATGTTAAATCCTCAAAATGAATTTGATATATTAATTTTGTGGGACTTAAATTTGTGTATGAACTTGTTCCTAATATGAATTTTAATTGAGTTAATTTCTTTTATTTTAATTGAATTAATTTCATTCTGTAGAGCGAGCGCACAATGAAATATGTGGAACCATAGCATTCTAAAAAATGGCAGCCTTTGTAGAATGCAGAGATGTGGATAAAACTTTCATTATGTGCACAATGGAAATTTAGCAAAGTGTATAAGTGTGGACGAAGTTATGCAAAGATGAATTTCAGTTTTCAAAGTATGGAGGTGTGCAGGAAAGCTATGCTAAGGTGGATTTCATTATGTGAGGTACAAAGGTGCAAACACGGAAATAATGAAAAATTGTGGAAATGTAGGCATTCTTGAATAACGACAAAATGCAAGCCCTGCAAAAAAAATTATATCCTTAATAACACTCTTTAGAATGCATAAATGTGGATAAATCTTTCATTGTGTGCACTATAGAAATTCTACAGAGTGCAGAAATGTAAATGAAACTATACAAAAATGGATTTTATTATACAAACTACAAAAGTGCGAAAGAAAACTATATAAAATATATATTTTATTGTATGGAATATAGAAATACAAATTTTCAATAATAATAAATTGCATAAATATAAACATTCATAAATGATAACAAAATATAGAACATACAAAAAAATAACCTTAATTATTAATTAACAATTATAACAATAACTTTGTTGCATTGCAACTATTGATACAGTTGCTTTAAATTATAATATTACAAATGCAAACTCAAATTTTAATGTAATTTAACTAGTGCGACGAATGGTTACAATCATATTATGCCATGGATTTGACAAAGAAATTGAGAATTAACCAAAGTATTAAAGTAACAAATGATGTTTATACACTCATGTTTTAATTACAATACCATTATGTTTATGCGTTTTTAATAATAGTAAGTGATGTGTTTATGCTTACTTGATTTATGAATCCTAGTAATATTAAGTGATGTGATTATGCTCACTTTCTTTATGAATCATTTTTAGTGTAGTTAAATAATTTTTTTCCAGATGAGTAAAGATTTTGATTTTGAATTGTGTTCATGTTTTTTATTTTTTTTTTAATTTTTCATGTTTGGGAAAATATGTTTATTTTATTTTATATTTTGTCACTTTATTATTAATAAAAATATATTATATAAAATATTAAAAAAAGTTGTTTTTATAGGATAAATATGTTTATAATGATTTAATTAATTAATTTAATTATATAAGAAATCTTAATAATGTATTATCATTATCAATCTTAAAAATCAAGTATTTATTTTCACACTTACTATATAAAAATAATAATATAATGTTTGTTAAAGTTATTTTTGTTTTCGAAAATAGTATTTAAAATTTTTAAAACCTATATATAAAATGTTCTGGAAACAAATAACATGTTCCGAAACAAACAAACACATACACATGCACACCCATAGTTTAATCGATTCGCATTATAACCATCTAAACTTTTGAAAATAGTATATTTTATCTTATATTAATATTATTATTTTTTGTTATATATATTATATTTTTTTTATATTGGAAATTATGGAAATAAGGCAATATGTAACTTAAACAAAGTATTAAATGTTGTATGTTGGGATATAATATTTATTGTATTAAAAAAATATAAATACAATGCATTTATTAATAAATTAATGAGTATATATAAAATGTGGCATATATTATAACTTATGTAACATTTATTATTTTATGGGAATGTGGTATTGACAAGCATCAAAACTCTTGTTTTATGATACATTTCACATGGGTGACCTTCCGAGAAGTCTGCAAGTGGAAATGATGATTGACGCTATGTGATTCATTTAACTAATTTCAATCCCACTTCTTCACCCCTGGGAGCATCACCCAATGCAATGAGTGCTAAGTGAACTATTCAAAAATCATGAGAAATTACTCAGTTAGCACTACCTCTCATGGAAATGGTCATACATGAATGACTTACTTAACGCAGTTGAATCCCAAAATGATATCTAACATTTCACATTGTGGTATTATTATTTTTCAATAGAAATTAACTAAATTATCATTTATATTAAACATATGTAAATTATAAAAATCATGTAACAATATTTTTAACCATGGGGATTCACCTCACTATCATGGAAATTTTCAATTTGTAAATAACTTTTATTACAATACCATGGACCAATACTATGGCTTAGCAATACCACATGCCCAATATGGCATATGTTGATGTGTCATTTTTTTAATTGATTTTAATTTGAGATAAAATTAATTAAAAGAGCAAATGAAACTTGGAGATAATCTAATCGTTGATAATGTGAATACACTTGGAATATTTGACAAATTTATGGAAGTTAAATCTCTACCATCCACATAATAATTATTGATTAAATTAAAATAATGAAAACCAATTATGAAATAGACACATGTATATCAGCGTAATAAATACTATATAAAAAATATTGAATTTAGATAAGGTCAAACACCAAGCATCTATCAATAAATTAATAAACTATATTAATTATGTAAAGTAACATTTATTATAACTTATAGACAAAATGACATTTTTCAAGACATTTTTTTGGTTAATTTTAGCAAAATGGAATAGGTTTGAAAAAGCTAAAGTTGTTTAGTCTATAGAATCCCAATGCCCCACAAGTTTTTCATGGTGCTAAATGTATTTATCCATTCAAAAATATATTTTAAATAACAAAAAAAATCACAATCTTGTTTAAAATTGTATTGCATTACTCGGTAAAAAAACTATTTCCTCTAAATTAGACTATGTCATACAAAAATATATTTAAATTTATAGAATATTCACTATTTTATTACAAAAACATGTATTATTTATCATAATTATTAACATTCCTATAAAGATATTGACAATCTAATGATATATATTTTAATATAGACTAT
>APFE031145712.1:0-14498 GCA_000404065.3 Pinus taeda
TCCCTCTTAACTGGGGAGGCATTCATAAATACAAGTACATGGAAGATCTCATAACACATGAACCATGAATAATTTAGGCACTGCAATGTCATGGACTAGATTCTTGACTAGGGCAATCTATCCAAGTTGGGACTAAGATGGACTAAAGCTTTCAACCTCTCTAGGTACCATCAGGTTTATTTGCTAACCATCAACCTAGGGATCTAAGCGCATATTCGAGGTAAGAGCTCCATGACCCCCTACTTCATGAAAAAACACCAACACAAAGTGTTGGCCAAATGTCCTCCCAGGAAATGTGTCTTACACATAAAGCCTCAACACTCTTGATTATTCCATCAGTAGCAAATTCTTCCCGATCAAACAAATTTTCTCCCAATCAAACTAATCAACAAACCTAAGCGTGTAAAACATGCTATGAAACCTCCAATAGATTTACCTATACAAACACAACCCCAATCAATAACAAACTTTCAAATGTACATAAATAGATACAAACCTCTAGGGTCTTCCAGACAACTAGATCTTTCTTCTCAATTTATCACAGTAGGACTTTCAAACTAATCTTTATAAAAGATTCATCAATCATACATTTTCCTTTCCTACTTTACATGTAGCAACATATTTTACAAATAGATCTGGCTTTTCTTATCTCAGGAGCCCTTCAAAATATATTCTCCACTTTTCTTCTCTCACTCATGGCCTTCACTAAGACTTACGTTTGTTGGTCATGGTTTAGTGCATGACACATGAAGTAGAGAACCATATCCATCACTCCCTCTTAATCAAGGAGGATCTAATCATTCCTATACCAAGAATATACCCAGCCTCCCTCTTAACCTAGGGAGATCAACTTTCATCCAAGCTCCCTCTAAACTTAGGGAGAATTCTTTCATCCAAGCTGCTTCTTAACTTAGGGAGTTCCACTTCTTTTCTATGACATTGGAGAATCCATCATGGCTTCCATCCTTCTTATCAGAGTTATCATGACCATCACACTTTTACTTTACAAGCATCTTCACCATCTTGAAGATTATGTACATGCACTACTCAGATAGAAAGTACAACCAAATCTATAGAAGCATGAAGTTAACCATTTCAAAATCATATAATAATGGAATCATTCAACTTTATACATCATATACCCAAACTTAGTTATAAAAAAAAGACACATACTCTTCAACTTCTTGCTAGGGTTTTTGTCATAAACCCTAGACTATATCAAGAATTTGATCATTTCATAACAACCTTCATTACATATAGGGTTTCAATGTTTCTTCCAGAGGTATGGCATACCCTACTACAACATATTCCAAACCCTAGAAGCAATTCAAACAAGTATAGATCTATAATGTATCTAACAACCTTAGAATTCATATGTTAGACTTATGTTGTAGCGGCTACAACCACCCTCCAAAATTTTGTCTTAGCCTTGTTTTGGAGCCTCCCTTTCAACCTTCACAACAGCTTGCATTGCTTCATCAAGTTCACAAGCTTCAGTGTCTTTCTTGCACAAAGGTAGCCTGACGGTCACATCTTGATCCATTCCCCTCACAGGTTGTTCACCTGGACTTGGTCCAATTGTAGGCTAAGCAACTTCCCCTTGAAAATTTGCGCATTTCTAGAGGGAAACCAACCTTCCCTCCAGAAATTGCGCAATCCTATCTCACAACCTACAGGGCTCCAGGATTGCGCAATCCTACCTGCCAACACTCCTAGTAGGATTTGCACAAATTTCCCTAGCATCGCTACTCAGCCCAGAATTTGCACAAATATGGGCTTCAGTTAGCTGCTCTGCCCAGAAATTGCGCAAATCTCCTAGAAACCATCCCAGCTCCCAGCCAGAAATGTGCATTTTTCTCTAATAGTCGAGTAGTCTCTTGCATGTGCAGCTGAGTTGACCAGTTCCCTCCAGGACCGAGCAAAAAAGACTTGCGTGCATGGGATGCTTCTCCCAATGCAGCATGCAAAGTCATCCCTTGTTTCAGGGATCTATGTTTAGCAGTTGGAGTTTACATGCAAGGAGCAATTCTGAAACCTCCCACCAAGTGTGGCTTCCCCTAGATTCGTGACATGCAGGTCACAACCTCGATTTTATCAAAACTCATCAACCGGACACTGCAGAGCTCATTCCTCACATCAACCTTGCATCTCTGACATCCACATCACATCTAGGAGTAGTCGGCACGTTCAGCTCAGCTATTTTGGGGTAATCCCTCTTCCCATGCCTTATGCTACATTTCTGTCGCTTTTTGAGTTTTCACCTATGGAACTACTATTTGCTTGATTTATTTGAACACTTGTTGTCGTTTACATATATACTAGCTTTTCCTAGCCCTGTTTCAGTTTTCGTTGCTATCTCATTGTTGTAGCATGCATGAAACTATTTTGCATGGACATTCGCCCAACTAGCAAAGTGCCTCACCCACATGCATGTTGATCTGTTTGTTGAATCTTTCATTCATGTTTTGCATGCACTATCAATCACTTCTGCTATCACTTAGTGTCGCCATGCATTTATTGTCTTAGTTTCTTTCAGTTGCTCGTCGGCGAGTCGGGCCAACCTTGGCCTGAACTTTTCCTTCACCAAGGCTGCATTGGGAAATCTGGGGAAGGAAGGCTCACCTTCCTCTCTAGATTTGCGTATTCATGCCCAACACTAGCCTCCAGAACTCTTTTGCGCATTTTTGGAGGGCAGTGGCTGCTTGGCCCAAGAAATTGTGCAAATGTGTCCCTAGGCAAGCAGTGCTTCACATATGGAATTATGCATCGTGCAATCCTAGCAGTCAACAGCCAGACTGGACTATGCATTGCACAGTTCCAGCAATCAGCCAGTCTCCCAACAGCCCAGACTGTGCCTTGTGCAGTCTTGGTAGTCGGTATCCTGACCTCCTGACCGAAATTGCGCAAACTTCATGATCATGCACCCAGGTATGTTGCAAGTCAGTTCTCATGTTCATTTTGGTTTTCAACTAACAGATTTCTTGCCATGAGTGTTTCCATGTCTCCAAGTATCCCAGGTGTTCATCTACCTCTCAACAGTACAGGTATAATGGTTTCCAAGAGAGCAAAGACAAAGACACCATTCATAGCACACTTGTGGATGCAATCGATCAAGTGTCCATGGACATGCCTACCCACAAAGACATCAAGTTGTTCGTAGACAAGGACATCAAGATATGATAGCAGCAGCATCACAGTGAGCAGCATCATGAATAGCAGCTGAAGACAGCATTCCAAATGCAACGAATGCAAGAGGAGGGTTGTTGACAACACGGAGATGAAACAAGGTTGTGAGCTTAAGCAAGTCCATTGATGATGAAAGAAACTTTGGAGACTCTGGCTACGAAGTGATGGCGCGACATGAAGATCGCAGGAAAGCAGAAATGGAACAAAGAAGGAGTTGCATGTGCTAAAGTAGCAACTCAGGAAGAACATGAAGCTGCACAGACAAACGAATGAGTTGCAACAGGAACATGAATAGTAGTGGGTGCAACATGCACTCATGGATGAAATCGCGCTCGTACAAGTTAAGGATCCATCCCAACAACTGACGTAGAGCAGACATGGTGAGCAGTATTGTTGATTGAATTGAAGGGATTCAGCAGCATGCATGTCGTTGAGCGCACACATACAATCCAACCCATTCAACACACTCACCAAGGCAAAGACAAGAAGCAAGTCCAACTAGGGCTGAACATGTACTTCAGCAAGTTGATGTGCGTGACCACCAACACACAGTTGAAGATTAGCACGGACACTATGCATCAGTGTGTTGTTGGTTCAACCAAACCCAAGAAGACCATGTGCATGTTAGTAGACGAGTGGGATGAAGGGGCCGAACCAATGCACCGGTTGCAATGGAGGAAAGAGTTCACTTCATCAAGATGTCACCATGAGGTGCACGCACACCATCATGGATGACCAAGCTTGGCATCAGCTCACCACCTTCACCATCACAAGCATGTCAAAGAGTTGGTCTCATCACAGCGGACCAAGTGTCAGTGATGTCTTGCAAGGCTTTCTCATGCCGTGTTATCTCACATGATTACATGTGCATTGTAATGTTGATTCATGTCAAGTGTAAGTCAAGTGTCAATGGTTGGATATAACAGTCATAGAGTAGGTGAAGAGTCATGAGGGTAGTTAAACTATCACAAAGGAGAATGTCAAGGGTCACTCCATTCTTTCCTATAAATAGTCCCTCATAACTCATTGTACAGGCTTTTGGTCAGCCAAGCTTCTACTAAGACTATCTTGAAGAATGCTTGGATAGTATTGTAACGCGCCTTGGCTTCTCCACTACTTGGAGCTTGTACATCTCTTTGGAGGAGCAAGCAGATGTGGCTGTAACGTTCCACTGTTGGGGCTAGCCGGTTTACATAGATGTATTGTATGATTGAGACTTACACCTCTTTATATAATAATAGCCATCACATTTTCATGCATATGTTGTTATTGTAGTTGGACTGCTCTGATTGCCTTAATGATATATGGTGTTTAACTTACGTACTTGTGTATGAACTGATTCACATGAAATTATATGAATCTTTTTGTATATTTTGTTAATGTTGTCATCGTTCGTGTTGACTGCTTTGTCGAACATCAGACATACCTTTCACATGAACCTTGTTGTAACAACCGTCGTACTTGTCTCAGACTGATCTGTGAAAGTTTTATGTGTTATCTTACCTTGTATGATGTGATTGTCGCATCCTAGTGGACGCTCTACCGGAAGCTATGCATGTCGTTTTGTGTTGTGTGTTCCTAGTCGAGTTGGGACTGATCCCTTTTAACCTAGAACCCTTCAAAATGTTAGAACCTCTCATACACCTTCCTTGACTCACTACATCAGACACACCCTTGCTACTGACAAAGTTATCTTACTTGCCTCTGTGCGACATTGCAGTGAAGGCATTACCTTACGACCCACTACTGAGACTCCTACACCAAACAGTCTAAGGTCTAATTGGGACTTCTTACAGGGGGGATCCCCTTGACATGTTGGTGGGTCCATCACCGTCAATAACTTACTAGTAGGATTTAGTGTGAAACCCTAGATTTCACAAGCTTTAAGTATCAATCACAACTCAATTCAAAGTAACAACATGACAAACTTCCACTAGGGTTTGTTGTAAACCCTAGATTTTACTAACACCCACAATGTAATTTTATATTTTATCAACTTTTCATAAATCCTAGATTATCACATCGTCATCATATACCAGAGATTTGAACTTCTAATAAGGTGTAGTTACAAAAGCCTAGAATTCACAAATACTATCATCCTAGAGAATCAAACTTCAATTAGGGCTTAGTTCCAAACCCTAGGATCATGACCATCAACAATTAGGTCAACACATATATCTAGGAATTCATCGTCATGCACAAGCATATCATAACATGTGTTAATAAAACCCAAAGACACAAATATCAATAAAAGTTAGACATATAACAACCTTGATCAAACTAGGGTTTGATCATACAAACACGCACATGCCAAGGATTTAATTCCTAGGACAAAATCTAAAATAAGAGTCTTGCTTATAACCCTACCAAGACCTAATGATCTAGGGTTTCAATACAAAACATAACAAACCCTAAACTACCAATACTTCAAAGGTTCGGGATTTCAAACATTACCATTTAACGCTAACAAGTTAGGGTTTCCATACCCATACCAAAACCACAAACATGACATCATCAAAGCATCAAACGATTTTATTTTGACTTCAATAATAACCTTAAGTATTTTAGGGCTTCGCACACTATCATCGACATACCCTTAAGTTAGGGTTTTTCACAAAGAACCTTTCTAGTGTTCCACAAGATTAATCAAAGATATGAGGGTAGATTTATCTAATGATGAATTGCCCAATAAAGAATATTTATGATTCAGGAGAGACAGACACAATTATGTTAGTAATAGTTTATCAAGAATGAATATCATGAAGAGAGAAAAACCTTATCGTTTAAGACATACCTTTGTTTCTTAACAAACCTTGTAATTCCATTGCTTTGTCGTGTGAAGCCTTCTTCCATGTTCTATAAGTATTCAACAAGTCTTTCCTAAACAAGGAAAATATGAATATAAATGTGATTAGTATTTAATGCAAACAAAACTAGATAAGTAAGGAAGACTAAAAATAAAAAGTAATAAGATACTTATCTTTGGAGGTTGGTAAGGGCTCCCTCCAAGCTTGACGGATACTTATGCATGGGATAGTCCCTAAGAGTTCCTAGCAAATAGGTCCTTGACTTTGGGTCCTTCCATCAAGCTCTTCTTTGGTGAAACTTATTTGGAAAAGTTTGCTTGATCCTTGTCGCTTCTTTCTTGGCCCTTTAGACTTCTTGATTTTGTAGACTTTTTCACTTTTCCTTTTACCATATCCAAGACCTTATTCTTTTCGAAGATGACATATATCCTCTTCTTCTAAGAATTGTAATTGGATGCTCCTTCTAATTTGTTCTCTCCCTTTATTGTGTTAGACACTATCCTTGAAGATAGTAAGCTTCTTTCCTTATAAGCTCTCCTTATATGATCCTTTAATCAACTTCTAGAGGTTCCTTAGATTGCTTTCAATAGATCCTTAAACTATCTTTTTCCTCCTTCACCTTAGCTCCATTCTCTAGCTTCAATGATGTTGATCCCGGGCCTCTAATAGCATAGCTTTTGTTGTCTCCCAATTCCACTATATGAGAAGATGGTTCCTTTGATAGAGTGTGAAGTTGTTTACTCTTCCTTGTCATATTCCTAGATGCTTCATTGTCAATAATCCATGAATTATCGTCATTAAGTGAGCCTGTAAGTGCAGCCAAGAACCCTTGACTTTTGACTTTGTTGAATAAGTAGTAGAAGATCTTCTTGATACAACTTCCTACAATATTGAATCTCATTCTTATCAGAGAGGGAGTAATAATTTTCCTTCAAGCCAACGTAGTGATCTTCAAACTTCTTTGACCTTACTTATGATACCATGTTGAGAAATCAATGCTAGTAGAATTAGGTTTAGATTTCTCTTATTTATAATTACTTGTGAATTATGTTGGATTCTTTTACTTCTTTGTTATATTATCTTTCATCAAGCAATTACCAAATTATGTGTGCATGAAGATCAAAAAAACACAAGACACAAGATGTAGGCATTCTGTCAGGGAAAAACCCCTATCTAGGGGAAAACCCAGTCAACAATTCTTTCTTCAATAGTTTCTCGAGATAATGCAAGACTCTTGACCTCGAATAAGACTTCCTCCACACGAAGTTAGCCCTCAATCCTTCTTGCAGATGATAACTCTTCAATAGAAACTTTAACCTACCAGCATCAACTTGTAGTAGCAGCTTCAACCCAGCAACTAGAAGCCGCAGTAGAAGCATAAAACTTCGTCTAGACAAAGAAAAACTTCAATCTCCCTAGATACTCCTATTGAGTGAGAGATATATGGCCAGAAATTTCGATCTTGATGACTTATTCTTGCCTCCAAAATTTCACACTCTTTTATAGCCCCTTTCAAGCTCTTCTTCAACTTCGCATTTCTCAACTTCCAACTTCAAGATATTGAACTATGAGAGAGAGAGTGAATTGCTCCAAATGAATTTGAATTGCCCTGTATATATAGATTTCCAGTGAGATTGAATTACCCTTCTTGAGGCTGACTTGATTTTCTTGAAGCCGACTTGGTGTGGAGGAGACTAAATTCATTTTTTACTCAAAAATAATTCTTTTTACATAATTCGAAAGCCCAAGAAGGGTCTCTTTTTAATGTAGAATGACTCTAATGACTCCAAATAAATGCTAGAAGTCCTCAATGGGGACTTTGAATTAAAACAAGATGACCCAAGCATGAAACTCATGCTTTAATAAGTCATAAATATAATAATAATAATATTTTCTTCAATCTATTGATAAGTGCATTTCATTGTGACTCAAATACATTTATCAAGACTAAACCTAGTTACATATTTCAACATGAAAAACTTTGTCCTTACACGCCATGATAGTGGTGTGTGGTTGGGAAGGAAAAGACAAACAACAAAAAAGAGATCGGGCAGAAGGGGAGAGAATGAGAAAAGGAGGAGCACTAGTGAGAGTGCAAGAGGAGGTTGGAAGGAGGCAAGAAGAATTGAAGTTGAAGAGTGTGGGTGGAGCAAGTGCTCTGGATTCATGTGTGCCTCAAGTGGAGCCATTGTAAGGTTCTGGATTCTCGATCTTTTGATTTACAGGTGGAAGCCAAATCTCTAGATTCCCATGGAGGCCTTCAAGTGGAACTGTTAGTGTGCTTTAGATTCCTATAGGAGACATGTGGAGGCACTAGGTTCTGGATTCCTAATGTGAAAAGTGGGCAGAGAAGCTTAGACCTATGGATTCCTATAGTGTTATTGAGGGTTGGGCACTACAAGTTTTGGATTCCCTAAACTATTTGTCGGGTGGAGTTGCAACAACTGTGGATTCCATAAACTAGTTGTGAAGTGGAGCTATAGATATTCCACATTGTTGATTGTGTTTGGAAGGAGACACATTACACTCTAGATTCCTAGTGGATAGGTGGATATTTTGTGGACTTTGGATTCCCATGTGAATGAGTAAATGATTGGTGTGTTTATCCCTTCAGCACTTCCATTCACAGAATTTGAATCGGGCTCAGGGGTGGTTGGTTGTAAGAAAGACTTGTTGTGCAACCAGACTATGGTTAGTGGGAGAGTTGAAGTATCAATCTTAGTTGTCAGTCATCATATAAGTACTTACTTGTGTTAATATGTAAATGAACTTTGTGTAAATGCTTATTGCTTATGTGAAATGTGAATGTTTAAATGAATGTTTGCCTTAATGGCTACTTGTACGATTATGTATGTATGGCTACCAGTAATAGTCTAGTGAACATTGGTCAAATGATGTCTTCTTGTATGCATAGAACTACAATATATATGTATTCTTAATGGTGATTGTTGTCTTGTATATATGTATATATATGACGAGAGGTGTGGAATCCCTATTTAAAAGGCCAATATGACTTGTATTGAAATGATCTATGCTAAGAGGGTTGTGATGTTACAATGTTTAATAGGGTTTGCCTTTGTATGTGCCTGTCACAACATGGTTGTGCAAGCCTCATTTAAGCTTTGGACAGTTCGTCATGCTCAACTAAGTGTTGTGGGCATCATGTACACACAGACACACACATAAATCTTAGGACTCATGTTGTGTGCAAAATTCGAGGAAGATCGAGAATAAGTAAGTGCCAAGATGAATTTTGGTGTTGTCAATTAACGGGTAATTGGCCATTAATTCGGGGATTTGGGCCATACCCAATTTGTAAATGTGGTGAGTGGTTTGAATGGCCAAGTGTGGGCCAAGCATGATAAAATTTGGTTGTTCAAGGTTTGGGCCCAAAAAGGCAAAGAATTGGCAAACCCAATATAGTTTTGGGTATTCAACAGAAGTATTTATAATTTAGGCCTGAAGACCCAAACAACCCATTCGGGCCAGTTTGGTGGACCCTAAGCAAGGTTATGTGGCATACGCCGTAATGGCAAGCCATAGGGCATAGTTTGGGGCCAGAATCGAAAAACCCAGGGGGTTTGGTGTTCGGCATTATGTGTAGCATCGCTGCATAAGAAAGGGACCGAGGGTTGAATCTCGTTATAATGGGGAATGGATGAAAATCCTGTGGAGGGTTGGTCCAATGGAACCTTAGTTCAGGGTGATGTGGCATGTACCACTCCCACTTCCACTTATGACATGACACATGGATAGGTGGTGACATAGACCACCTTGGTGAGTTGGGGTTGCCACGTGGGGCCCTATGTGGGTGCCGCATGATATTTTCTTGCTAACATGGTGAGGTTTAGAGGCCATATATTTAAATGTCCATAAATTTTGAAGCTCTTGACGAGACAAACACGATGGTGGCATTGGTTTTTATTTTCAAAAAAGTTCAAAAATGAGGATTTTTGTGACCCCATTTCCATGACAAGACTATGGAGGTCATGTTAGATGAAGGTAACACCTCTCACTTAACTTGGAAGATACAAGGGGGTGGTAGGGAGTGTTACAAAGTGGTATCAGAACATTTTGTTCAACACTAGACCTCTAGAGATGAGTTGGATTTCTAGCACAGTGTGAAGTAGAGCCTTGCTACATGAATTGAATGATGAAAAGTGTTGTTTCGTAGCTCATCAATCACACTCCATATTTTGGCTCATCTATTGAATCCCCTCTTTGCACTTGTCTTGATAGCACTAATGGGTAACTTCCTTGGCACTATTCACTATCTCATACAAGTAGCCCATTGTGGGCTTCTCACCATCAACCAAGTGAAGAACCTTTACAAAGTGCTCTCGAATAGCACACAACTCTTGCACTCCTAGACAAAAACTTTGATTGTGGCTCACAAATTGGGTTATGGATTTCCCATCCACTTTAGTGTTGTAGACAAAGCATTCCACTCATTCGAGAGAAAAAATATCCTACAACTCCAACATAGAATTATGGAGAGATTGAAGAGAAATGATACTAGTGGTGGAACACATGGGGGTGGGATGGACCAACTCTTTGTTCCTTGTGAAATGTCTCATGAGTGTATGTATATATGTGTATGTCTCTCTCTCTCTCTCTCTATATATATATAAACACTCGTAATTAACTCAACAATTTCCTAGATCCAAAGAATTTTTTTGTAATATTCCCTTTCTTGATCTAGTCAAAATGGATGGAATTTGTCCATGGTATTTTCCCATGGTATTTACCTTCGGTTTTCGAGGGAAAACAATAAAATACGGTATTTAGAGAGTCCACAAGCCTATAAAATGGGATAGAAGCTAAGCATTTGGATCATTCAAGTTTATCTATCTTATTGTGTTTTTCTTGAGAACTTGGCATGGCCAATTCCAAATTGATCCTAGGGACGAAAACCTTGTGGGTGTTATTTTTCTGGTGGATCCATCGAGGGTCCATGATTGTGCTTCAGTGCATTTGTCTTCTCTTTTGACAAGTAGTTGTGTATGCCATTGCAGGGACTTGAAATTTATTGTATGGGCATGTACCATTTTCTTCAATGATTAATATAAATAAAGGTTGCATTTTCAGATCTCGTTGTGTTCAGTGTTTTGATTGCAATTATTTTTAACTAGAACACCAAGATGTGCCAGATTGGTTGATTATTTTGTTGTTCGGGATATTATAGTCGTATCAGAGTTGGTTTTCCTGCCAGCCTGAAGGTTTATTGTAGATTAATTTTGAGACAAGTTTGAGGGTTTTAGGAGGAACTGGTTTTCGGTGATCCTCCATAATCACCCTAGCTAGAATCTCGTCAATTTCGGTGGTTCCGCATAACCACCATGGTTGACCATTGAAGAGAAATTACTTGTCCATCATTGAGTTTGATTTGCAGTTATCTTTTAGACCATTCCACCAGATGCCAAAGAAAATATATTTGTTGTGGTTTTGCCAAATGAGCGTGAAATGTTGTGCAGGTCGAATTTTTAATTGTGTGTGGAGGTGAACTTTAAATAAACCGAACCCCTTGAAGTTGTGGTATCATTTTTAGGGTTTCTAATATAAAAGTCGATTTCCAATTGGGGATCAAATTCTGAAATACAGATTAATTTATTGTTGTCAAAACTGCCTAGATTTGAAAGATTCGTGTTATTGAAGGGAGTCACCACAGTTAGCACGCTGCATATATTAAAGGTTGTGGGGCACATCGGACGAGGTGGACCACCAACCATTATGCCAAGGATCAGGTGGGTCATGCGGGGGCCATGGTGAAAATTCTCGTCGCAGTGGACCGACATCACATCACCAAGTGAGAAGGAAGATCATTGATTTTGGTAGGCTATGAAGCCTCACTTCATTCACAATGAAGGCAGAAGATCGAAGGCCCTCTTTAGACCATGTGGATTTTCTTGAGGAGGCCAAGCCATGAGAGGGGCCACAGGCTGCAAGCAACACCAAATCTAATTGTTGCGTCATTGGGGGGAGGGTTTGGTGCCACATAAATCCTGAAGATAGTCACAAGCGAGTCTCACCCTCGCACAAGGAATGGAATTTCCACATAATCATTGCCCAGTCACAGAGAGAATTTGTGGATGATTGCATTCCCATGATATGAGTTTGTCATTTGTAGCAAGCAACTTGTTGCACAAAGATCAGATTAACCGTGTTGGGATCGATGGAAATATTTTATGTGGGGAGGCATCACATATTAAGACACGTCAATCATATTTAGTTCAGTTTGTGACGTTGAATTCATAAGGGTGCAAAGTGTGTTCAGGGCCAGAAAGTCTACAAAGCCATGAACCATCATCAAGAAGCGTATCATGTTACAGAAGGCTACCATTAAATTGCAAAGGAGGGACAAAATTCTTGGTAAAATTTTGGTTTGTTGGTGATCCTGTTTTTCCTAAGGGTCGTTGATTATCAGTTGGACAGAAACATAAGTGACCTTGAGCATCGACCTCGTCTGAGCACTCCCACAAGCAACAAAAATTGAAGATAGGTTCGTGTTGTGTTTTAATGAACTAGAACTGGTGCTACACTAATTTGGTTAAGGGAGTGTTGACTAAAGGGATTATGAAACTATTATAAATTCCCACATTTAATCCCTTGGATTGGTCTTGATTCTTGGCTAGGTTCAATATCATGTTGGATATGTATATGGGCATATTCAATGTTGTTCATGTGTTCATATATAGTACTTGGTTAGTTAAAAGGATAGTTATTTGGCCAAACATGTTAGACAATTTCTAGTATCGAGAAAATTTGGAGCATTACTCACAGCCAAGACCAAGATCTAGTGTTGGAGCTCTATGTTCTAGGAGTAAATCTATAGCCATCAAATTGGGAGGAAAAATAACAGCACTGAGAATTTCTTCTACACGAGCTATTGTTGCATTGGATTATTATTTTCTTCATATTATTTGCAGGTGTTCAATTTTCTTATGGAGGCTAAATATTTATCATTTGTTTTCTTTGAAGCTTAGTATAGATCAATTTCTTAGAAGGATGTTATGTTTTGCTATCTCCAGTAGCTTGAGCTAGTTGGACCCAGGTTCCAATTGATCTGCTCCTATTATATTTGATGAGTGGTATCACCACATAGGTGATCTAGATCAAGGTCATTATTGCAGGAGAACAATTTGTTTCTACAAAGGTTTATTGTCTCTACTTAAAGGAGGTGAATCAATTTTATTGAAGAAAGCCAAGGAGAGAGAGAAAGAAGACTAAGCTTTGAAATCCATTGATGCCAAGCCATAATGTCATCGCTTTACTTTTGGAAACGCCTCATGAATCAACATAGTAGTACAACCACTAGTCCTCTATGTTGCAACTTCGATGGATCACAAATGGCAACAACTTACAAATCAGAAGCAAGAGCAAAACAACAGGCCTTTCTCTCAAAAGATCCATGCTATCCTTCAACAGTCAAAGGATATCTAGAAGGAAGATGTCAGAAGCAAGTGTCTCCTTGCACTTGGATTCAAGTTGCAGTATATGAAGTGAGGAGATGCCCTTCTTAAGTTGGAGGAATTAGACACGTGTCTATCCAAGGTGGGACAACCAGAATGGAAGAAACTCGATTGGGCTCTCAAGCCATCCATGCTTGCATTAGTACATTCCAAACTTTGGGAGCATCCTTGTGGAGAGGTGAGGCTCACAGTTGCTTCTTGTCTCAACAGGATCACAACGTTAACATTGCCATTATTGCCTTACAATAATGATATCATGAGAGATATATTGCAGTTGATGTAGAAGCCCTTCAGGGGTTGAACAACATCATGCTTCCTGCGTTTCAGAAGCGGTCCAAAATCTTAGAACTCATGGCAGAGTTCAACTTTGGCACATTCATGTTGAATTTGGGGTGTGAGGACTTAATCTTCGAGGAGTTCCAAAACTTTTACACTAGCATTACATCAGCTCATCCAAATCGCGTCAAAACAAGCATGCAAAATATTATGTCATTGTTTTTAGAAGGAGATGTCGACATCTGCAAGATACCAAGATCCAAATTGTTGATCATTTGGAGAAAGGAACCAATTGCATCATCGGTCGCCTATGATCTAGTCGAAAAGTTGGTCATGCAAAACATAAAATTGCTCAGAAGAGTGCTGACTAGGAAGGAGTTGAAGAGGATTAATGGAGGAAGCAAGAACAAAGAAAATAAAACTTGTAGCAAGAATGAACTAAGAAAGCGAGGACTATGCTTTATCTGCAAGGGACCTTCGACACTTAACCATTCATGTCCAAGTGAAAGGAAGGAGGCCACAAGGACAAAAAAAAAGGAGATTCTTTCAAATCATGAGGATTCATCTTAAGGATCTGAGCAGTCAAGTATAGATGGCGAGCAACAACACAATGTTATTCAGAGAGACTTGCAGGACAAGCCAATGATAATCAACGAGCTTGACAAAGTACATGGGGAAAGGAAGGAGGTAATTCTTCCTAACGATGTGGTAGACTCTTGTAGAACTGAATCTATAGATATCCAGGAGAACATCCATAAAG
>APFE031145712.1:14892-30898 GCA_000404065.3 Pinus taeda
AGACATTCAGCAAGGCACGAAAATTGCCAGTACAAGAATTTCGAGAAAGGATCATGCATTTCAAGACAGATTTTATGATGTTGAAGTAGAGAGTCTAGACAATCCGAGACACTCTCTTGCAGGAGAAAAGAAAAATTGAGGAGCTCATAGGGGTATGTGTCGAATCAACGACCTAACTGTCTAGTGTTGAGGAACGACTCAAGTCCCTTACAAGGAAACAAGAGGAGTACAGTTGGGAGTTCCAGAGCAGCGCCCTACAAGAGTACATAGATAAGGCTTGTAACACTACCAAACCCCCCTTATACATTGGGAAGAGCAAGGCAGAGTTCTCCAAATGCATCATGTTGGGTGACAAAGTGGAGCAACATGAGTTGAGCATTGAGCAACATCAAAATAGTAGATTTGCAGGTATTCAACCTTCCTAAGGCATGGATTGGCGAGAAATTATGAGTTGGCACTCTATTGATGGGTTGATTCCTAGGAGAACACTCACAACCAAGGGCATATTGCAGCTTGGGCCCTTTGGCAGGGCAGTGATGGAGCGCTGAGATGGTACTATAACCCACAGGTCTCAGGACTTAGGTGGCATTGGGATCCAGTAGAATCTATTGGGGCCAGGATTGGCCGGAGGATTGTTTGGGATCCAGATGAATCTATTGAGGGAAGGATTGGTCAGAGGATCGTTTGGGGTCCAGGTATCAAAGGATCCATTCAGGATCATGTAGCATGGAGGTATGGAATAACACACTGGGTTGAATGGGATCCTAGTATCACTATTTTTGTTGTGGATAGCAGTGAATTGCTTGAGGGCAAACACTCTTTGGGCAGGAGGATTTGTAATATTCCCTTTCTTCATCTGGTCAAAATGGACAGAATTTGTCCATGGTTTACCGTGGTATTTGCCCATGGTATTTGTCTTCGGTTTTCGAGGGAAAATAATAAAATATGGTCTTTAGAGAGTCCATCAAGCCTATAAAGGGGATAGAAGCTAAGCATTTGGATCATTTGGGTTTATCTATCTTCTTGTGTTTTTCTTGAGAACTTGGCATGGCTAGTTCCATTTTGATCCCAGGGAC
This sequence comes from Pinus taeda, assembly GCA_000404065.3. NCBI lineage: Eukaryota > Viridiplantae > Streptophyta > Pinopsida > Pinales > Pinaceae > Pinus > Pinus taeda. The sequence continues at coordinate 15,969 of APFE031145712.1, forward strand.
GAAAACCCCGTGAGTGTTATTTGTCTAATGGATCTATCTAGGGTCCACGATTGTGCTTCAGTGCATTTGTCTTCTCTGTTGATAAGTAGTGGTGCATGCCATTGCAGGGGCTTGAAATTTATTGTATGGGCATGTACCACTAAGTAGATAGAAACCTTCGAGGCATGAAACCACCAAGTAGATAGGGGTTTCAATTTGAGTAATCAGTTATGAAACTGAGAGAATTTAGGATCTAAAACAATTTGGTAATTCTTATTCCAATTTATATTATAAGTCTGTGGGCATAGATAGAAGAGGTAGGGTGAAGACACGCCCAATAGCTGTGTGAAATTGGGTTAATAGAGAGGAGGTAACTGGAGTAGAGAATCAACTAAAATTGTGTGCAATCGTAGAATTGATTCAAATCGTGGTGAAATGATACAGAGCTGCTTGGCGGAGTTGCTTTCTCACATAATATATATACTCCGTTTTATGTGGATACTCTGGTTTTTACATTGACTGCGGAATGCATTTATTGTTGATTTGTGTGGCTGGTGAGATATGTGTGTGAAGAAGTTAATGAAAACAAGCTTCAAAAAAACTAAGTTCATCCCATTTCTATCTATAAATGATGTTGCCTTTATGAATATCAAACTGCAGGTCATCGTAAAAGATTCTAGCATCAATTTCATGGACGTTGAACGCACGAGATAGAGTATTGTGTTGAACTTCTATTTTCCTAGATGTTGGAAGGTTTCCAGGAGAATCCGACTGTGGCAATCAATGCAGTTTGAAGGTTTCGGATTAGACCGAGTTGGATTAATTTTCATAATCCAAAATTCAACAATGTTGGAGTTTTCTTATTCTTTCAAATTTCGTCAATGAACAGAGACGTGTGAGAGTCCGTCAGGTCCTGTTGTCAAAAATGGCCTACAGGAGCATTCTTCCGTAACAATATTCTAGATCGTTTCGTCCATCGACCTCTTCCTCTCTTACTTTAACCAGGTAGCTGGTGGCAATCCTCCCAACCTTGTCATTGCGGACCTGCGTAATCTGCCAAAAGACACGAATGGAACTTTTGAAGTCCATTGGATGTAGAAGGAACACCTTTGCAAAAGAGACAAGTTTGAGCATCGAACAGACTAAGAGACGAGTCTGAGCACCGATCTGACTAAAAGACAAGATTAGAACACCTATTGCAAAGCTATAGGTGTACTATTCAATAGTTTGAGTATATAGGACATAGAGCGACGTTGTAGAACCAGTTTGTGCAGATCGAGGATACAGGGCAGAGTAGTAGCTGTGGAACAAATCATATTGGGTGTTGTCCAAGGATTGGATAAAGGAAGTTTCTGTTCTATATAAAACCAAGAGAGAACAAAGTAACCCGTCTCTGATCTACGTATAAAAAAAAGGTTTTAGAGTTGTGGCACTAATGTGGGTTCATTGTAGATTCAAGTTACAAGGGAGCAAGAGACACAAGCTTATCCTTTCTGCAGATTTACACAAAGGAAACAGAGCAAAAATATTATTGTTTATACTGAGTAATCAATCTGGTAACCCCTTGCAACATCATGTACTGCGGACCTATCTTTTGGATGAAGCTATCCAACAACTCACATATAGTAATTGTGCATCTTTAACTTATGAGAATGCATCAATAGAATTGATAAGCATTATCCCCTTGGGAAAATTAACCAAGAAATTGAGAATGGACCTAACCTTCCAATCTATCCAACGATCTAACATAACAATGCATCCTATGATCGCTTATGATTCCCTAGGCTCACCCGATATCTTTGTGCAATCAACCTTTTCCCCTTAAAGAGAGGCTCTCTTAAGTCATTATAGAAAGGGCTCTTGTATCCCAGCAGACCAACAATGGTAGCAACTTCAAAGTTCAAACATAGAATGGTGGAATGGGTTGTTTTTGGCAATGTTGAATGGTATGTCACTCCATAGAAAACCTCTTGCCGTAATCTTGTTGGCCTCCTCATCCTTTGCTTTCACTATCGAATAGAAGGTCGTCCCTTGGGCACTGACCTTAGCACAAAGAAAGGAAAGGATGTTGAAGGGCTGGGTATTATGGAATGTGAGCCCAAGCATTAGCTTCCCCCGCCCTTGAGATGCTTGCAATTTTATTTGCAAGCTCAAGCCTCATATCTTCCTTTTGATCTCTCTTCCTATTCACATAAGAAATTGATTGATTTGCAATTGATTTGCAATGTGAACACTTTTTGAGGTAGATGCTAGGCAAATCTCCACTTCATTCCCTGGGATTTTGGCAAGGTGTTATTTCAAGTGTTTGATTCCATTGAACATTTCCATAGCACATAGTTTGCAATTCAACTTAATTCTCTTATGACCATCATATGGTAGAGCATACTCCCACATCGGGTCCAATGGATTTGGATTTTTGAAATGTGTAGAGCACTAGTTAAACTTGTAAATCTATCGAACAAAACAAATGAGTAAAATTTAGAATCCAAATCCAAAAAAAGCTTCAGGAATGTCACAATTAAGATATCTTTGCTACGTAAGTGTTATATCCCCCATTAAAAAGGGCGAGAAGAGATATATCTAATGTATATTGCAAATCTTATACAAAATCTTGATAAACAAAGAAAATGAAGGCATAAATATATTTACATACCTAGAAATATGAATAAAATAGATTGGAGTAAATCCCACACCGCAATGCATAATTGATGGCAATGAGAACTATAAATTTCCCCTTGTTTACCTGATGGAAAATGGTCATAATATTTTCAAAAATCAATCTCCCTAGAAATTTTGCAAAACGAAATTTTAAAACCAAAAATCGTAACTTGAAGTGGATGGATGGGAAGGTAGTAGGGCAATTACTTCGATTGTCTCGCAATAATATGGACATTATTGCAATAAATTCAGATTATCATGATAATTTCCTAAAGTGAATTTATTGTCACAGATACTGGTGATATTATCACAAAGGTGGGTTTCAGTGATAAATATCATGATAATTTCAATATTACTGCAATAAGTGTAACACTGAAAAAAAACTAATGACTAAAAAAGTGAAATGTATGGACAGATTTCATGTCGGATAAACACTGATCTAACATCAGGTTATTTTAAAAGAAATAAAAAATATTTTATTGTTTCACGAAATCAGTGGTATAGCACAGAATTCCAGATGTAAATTTGCAAAACCTAACATGGCATTCTACATACAACAAAATAAAAGACCAGGGAGAGAATTATCAACTATACATACTATAAGTAGGTATTACACAAATGTACATATAAAATTGTTAGGAGAATAAGAAGTAATTCCTCAGATAAAAAAATTCTCATTTTCTTAATATAGTAGGGCCAAAAAGAGTAATAGATATTTTCCTAATTCCTCTTTCTTGCAAATCCACGTTCACATTTTTTCCAGAAAGAGTAATAGATATTTCCCACATTCTGAAGATATCTCACTGATACAAATAATATCATAATGTTCTTGCAGTGATCCAAATGGCAAGCAATTTGTGTAATATTCAGTTTCAATACTACCCAATGATTGTCGGAGTTTCCTCCACTGTACATGCATTTACACAAGGGCTTTGCAGATACGTAAGCAATCTAAAAGGAAAGACTTGCTACAGCCCTATTCAGCATTCTTTCCGAGCAACTTTCAACTTTCGACAATTGAAGAAGCAATCAGTGATATATGAAAGTACTGGGGTAACAAAGCTTACAGTGGCCTTGCGTTTAAACTTTGAATCAATTTCCACATTTTTTTGACAAGAAATATCATCCCTTTTGGATTCCCAACAAAGACTCATCAATTACTCAGCGTGTGACACACTATCTTTTCCTCTGCCTTTTTCCAAAACCAGAGGAAGCAGCTCACAACAGTCAAAATAAATTACTGCCACTGGAAAGAGTGTCCATATAAACAGTGAATGTGATTTCAAGGGGGTTGAAACCCCTTGCAGATATTTCTTTGACAGCCTGGTAATTACGGCAGCGAAATGTAACGGCATTATCACGGCAGCGCTTCTGTCATTTCCTAGAGTACCTATCTGGCTCCTGCAACTGTCTTTTCTTTATAGAAGTGATTGTTAAGTGCTGAATATAATGTTGTCTTCAAACCTTTTTGGTGATCTTATACAACATTTTCTTGGCCTTTTCGGGCATGCTTTTCTTGCATAGTTCATCCATGAGGGTGGTATATGTAGTACTGTTAGGGACATCGCCACTATCATCCATCTGCTGAAGTATATTTATTGCCTCCTTAAGCTTACCAACTTGGCAGAGTCCAGCTATCAATGTTTTGTATGTAAAAATATCAGGTTTCAGACCCTGCTCTGGCATCTCATGGAAGATCTGTTGAGCTGCCTCTAACCTGCCAAGCTTGCAGAGACCATCTATTAATTTATTATAAGTAAATAAGCGAGGCCTGCAACCTTTCACCAACATATCTTCAAGGAGATCTCTGGCCTTCTCTAGATTACCAACCTTGCAAAACCCATTGATAAGTGTAGTGTATGTGATTTGATTAGCCTGATGGCCTGTTTGCGCCATAATATCGAATATTTCAAGAGCTTGTTGAAGCTTTCCTTCTTTGCAGAGAGCATCAATAAAAACATTGTATGTTACCACATCTGGCGTATACCCCTTATCTAGCATCTTGTGAAGCATTTTGGTGGCCTCTTGCAATTGCCCTTCCTTGCAAAGTCCATCTATTAATATATTATAGGTAAATATGTCAGGTTTGCAACCTTTCTGTAACATCTCTTGAAGGGGTTCCCCGGCCTTTCCCGGATTACCCACCTTGCAAGAGCCATTTATAAGAGTATTGTATGTGATTTCATAAGGCCGGTGGCCTGTTTGCTCCATAATATCTAACAGGCTTAGAGCCTGTAAAAACTTGCCTTCTTTGCAGAGACCATCAATAAACGCATTGTATGTGAACACATTTGGAGTATAGCCCTTATCCAGCATCTCTTGAAGCATTTCGGTGGCCTCTTGCAATTGTCCTTCCTTGCAGAGACCAGCAATGAATGCAGCGTATGTGACAATATCAGGAGATATGTTATGTTTGGGCATGTCAAATAGGAGTTTCTTAGCATCTTCGAGCTTACCTTCTTTGCATAGTCCATCCATGAGGATGCTCAATGTGATTTCGTCAGGTTCATGGCCTTTCTGTAGCATAACAGCCAGCAACCCGAATGCCTCCTGGGTTTTCCCTCTTTTGAATAGCCCATGTATTAGGGTACTATATGTAATAGAATCAGGAGCCTGTTCTTCGACCACCATTTGATAGTAAAGCTTCACAGCATCTTCGATTCTGCCCTCCCTGCAAAGCCCTTTCAGGAGCGTATTCAAGGTTATGATACCTGGAACATAACCAATTGCTTTCATTTCTTCGAACACTTTGAATGCACAATCTACTCTACCTGTTTCACAGTGGCAATTGATGACCATGTTTAAAGTTATAAAATCTGGAACAATACTTGCTTCCAACATATGTCTGTAAACAGACAAGGCTATCTGGTGTTCATGTCCTCGGATGAGGCTCCTCAACAAAAACTTGCAGGTGAAGAGAGAGACAGTGGATTTAGCTGAAAGAGGCATATTGTTGAAGGTTTCCGCTGCCTCTCGAAGCCTGTTGGTGTTACACAAATTTTTAATGCGTTTCTCTGCACTGTCATTGGCATTGAAAGTCTGGGAGGAATTTGTGGAGCGAGGATCTGCACTGCAATTGGCATTGAATGTGGGGGATGAGTTTGGGGTCCTTTTAAGAAGGCAATTGATATGCGCGTTAAGCTCATTCTTGTTGTTTGGCAGAACATAAAATGAAATGTTTGATATAGAAAGCATGGCGAACGAATTGAGATGGAGATTCCGAACAGTTTGAGTGAATGAATGCCCACACTTTTAAAACTTCAATCCTGCTGTTGTGTTATTTTCTTTTCAGATCCATCTCTATTTCCACTCCACTCGTTGCTGCGCGATCTTATCTTTATCTCCAGTGACCCATTCGTGTATTGTTCGGTAGAGCGGTCTGGGTAACCTCCGATTGACTTTCAGTACAAACAAAGAATTTCTCCGATGGATACTGGAAGGTCAAGCTACCTCTTGCGGTTACGAATGTCCTCAGCCATGTCTATGAGCCACATGATTGGCAAACGCTGCTTCCCTTTGAAGAGGAGATACCAGTTTAGGTATCATTACACGGGAGAAATTTTAGAAGGTAAAGGATATGGATTAATCTCAATTTAAGGGAAACAAATTTGATTAAAGGTTTATTTAATTAAATGTAGTTAATAAGTTACAGATTTTTTAACGAGTTTTTGTTAAAAATTTGATGAAATTTTTTTGGATGAGTTGTTAAATATATATATAGGTTAAATGCTCCAAAACCCTTTGAAGATTTTAACTTTATTTATGCACGTTTCAAATAATAAAAAATAGCACTCTCGCTAAAAAATGTATCATCATGAAAAAAGTAAAAGCTTAAAATAATTAGAGGTTGACTATTTAATTATGTGTAAATACATATTATCTATATATATTCTCAATTTACTTTGTATTGGTACATTGGAAAGGTGTCATGTTTAATATACAATTTTAAAATAATAGTAATATTTTATGGTACGTGTAATCATGAGTTGTATGATGTTTTTAATTAAAATTAAATAAATAAAATTTTATAATTAAAAATAAAAATAATAGAATAAATAAATATATATATATATATTTATATATATATATATATAGTTGGGTTTGGAATATGCTTTAAAAATGTTTCTACTTGTCTAAGAGCTCATATTTTTTGGATGTAAGGAAATAGGTTAACAGCGCAAGACCTAGAGGCATTACGCAGGAGTGAAAGTTTGCCCCCTTATGGACCACCAGCGGGTTATTCCAGGTGGTGTGGTTTTCCTTGAATAACGGGTGATGAATTAACTTGCATTCACGGATAACAACTAGAGATGGTTGTCCTCACTATTGGTTTGACAACTGAGTTATGATAGGTTTTCCCATCTATGTAAAAAATTCATATATACAAACAATAGGTTAATAGGTAGCTTAATAATTCCTCACAATGTTATTGGGCATTGGCTACTTTTCTATTGCCAAACACCCAATCCAAATTTCTATTGGATGAGGTGCACTAATCTACATCTATAGGTTTATTGGTTTATTATAGGTGTCATTCATAAACATGGAGAAGCATCCATGTGGTTTCCCTAGAAGGTTTATATGAAAATGCATGTATGTGCATATGAAATAAAAACATACATTCATCTTATGATTCATAAACAACCATGGATATTCAATTGGACAGTTCGTCACCATGATTATAATAAATAAAAAAAAAAACTTGAAATTCAAAATATTTACTATGAGGCTTAACTTTCCTTAGATTTTTGGATTTATTAATTATTATTTTTCTACTTATGCATGCCACAGATAAATATGAAAAATGGAGACTAAAGAAATACATCACACATCAATCAAAATGAACACCAAGATATGATATGGGAAACTATTTCAGGAAAAAATCCAATTGGAATGTGATGTTGCTTTGCTTTGTCTTGTCTGAATCGAAATGATGCAAAAACAAAGGAGAAGGCACTCTCTATGGAGGTACCTAATGCCTGTGACCTGTGGGTTTCTACAAAGCACAAACCCCTTCTATTCTATTATTTGTCTCTACCCACTCATAGGTAATATGCTTTATTATGGAACAAAATGCATTCAAATAGAATTGTACCTGTTTTCCTCCAAGTGGCTATGTTGTAACACAACTTGATAGCCAACTAGGGGTTAACTTTGATTCCTTCGGCTTTGAACTAGCGTTACAATTTTGACTTTTCTACAGTGTTCATGATCTCCACATGAATAACCCATTTTCCATGAGTAATGGGGGTTGACAGGGCTTCCTCTTGAATTATAGTGGTAAATTACAATAGGTCAAATTCTGAAAGGCATAACTTTTACATCTGAACACTAATTGACATCTTCTTAGACTATTGGTGTAACAACCTTTATCATTATCCCTCTTGTAAACATTGCTATGAATAGTAGTTCATGTAAATTATGTGGAAATGTAAACAATGACTTGTTGAGGGAAGTGAACATGGATTCATAGGTCTAAGGAGGAGGAGTTGCATGTAAACTCAAGCCATCAGATTTATTTCACCACTTATATCCCTGAAGAGTTTATAACATTGTTAGTGCAAGCATTGAATTCAAGAGTGGGCTTCTTGAGTGAAGGACGAGCCCATGTAGCCTCAATTCTCGTGGAAAGCGTGGGCGTGGTCAACAGGCATGCTAAGTTATGTTGATTTGTGTAGCTTGGGAGGTACTTCAAGCACTAGGGTTCAGAGTTTGGAGGGAAAAGTTCCACAAGGGTCACTTGTGGGCTTGGAACCCAAGTATGGGGTTTTACACCCAATCATGTTTGGGGGGATTCCAGAGACACATTTCGACATGTGATGGCATGAGATGATAGAGGGCGGAAAGGAGAACCCAACACTTTGAAAATCATCAAATTTTGAGTTGTAGAAGTGGAGAAATGAATTTTTAAAGTTGAAAATTAATTATTGGTTTTCAAGTCATGTAGGCCTGATATAAAAATTAGCCGATAGATGTGTCTCTTCATCTATTTCTTGGAGCCCCTCATTTGGCTATAAATAGAGGGTGAATTGGAGATGTTTTAGCATCCATTTGTGCAACATCATCTCAAGGAAAAGAGCTCTAAAATTAGCTCTATCCACAGCAAAAGAAGAGGCCTAGACAATGTGGAGGAGAGGGTCTGAAGTCTGCAAGGTAGGTCGAGTAAGGAGGCTGGGGCGGAATGTCTTTCGGCTATCCAGGTTTCTGTTTTGAGGGCCGAGTAGGCTTGCTATGAGGCCAAGAGGCAAGGATGTTGTTGTTGGAGGGTGTTTGGGCATTGTTTGGAGGGGTCGGTGCTATTGGGGGACTGTTATGCTAGGCTGCAAGCCATAACACATAGCCAAGAGTTGTGTGAGGGTTGTCAAGGGTGGACTATTCCCTAAAGAGGTAGCGTGGAAAAATAGGAGCCTTCTTAAGGTATGTCGCAGCCCTTAAAGGGCTTGTTTGTTGACTGTTAGGTGGAGTTAGGGTTGCAGCATGTGCCCTAACTAGGATTGTCACAAACACCGAAGTCAAACATTATTACAGTAGTGTTTTTGGAGGGATGCTGGATCAAAGACTTTGACCAGTGTTTAGATTAGTTTGATGAGTAATTGTAGGAGACCTTAAGAGCTTTTTGGAGGAGACCATGTGGAGTTTTGGGAAGCCTACCAAGAAGCGAAGGTGACATCAGGCACATCAGATGATAGGCAAGAGGACAGTAACAAGGAGAGTTTCAGATGTTCCCTTGATGATAGTTGGATAGATGTCCTAGGTGAGGACACGATTGGTGCCTAGATTTGTGCAATAGCTCCTCTATTGCAGAAGCAAAGGGAATATTAGTGGATTCTATGGGTAACCATGTGTAAGGGTCTCCTAATTGTGGGGATGCCCTAGCTAGGTGCAGATGCTACAACGTGGACTTGGTCTCTTGTGGACTGTTGGAGGGCAGCGTGAGGGAAGACCAAGTGTGGATGTGATTAGGAACTTATGGTATGCTGGAGGATAGAGTGATAGTGTCCAATTTAGAGCCCGGTGGGCAACACCTTGATGGACAAAGGTAGTTGCGAGAGAGGCAGTGGTTGAGCTCAAGGGTTTGATCAACCAGGAGTAGTTTGTGGATTGTGAAGCTTGAGATTTATGTGTGGATAAGGACATCTACAATAGAAGATAGGAAATCCTCCTAGCCCATGTTCATTGTGGGAGATGGACATCTTGCAGTGATAGGTGGAAGCCCTGCGTGCCCTTTGTTGGTCTTCATCGTAGCAGTGCAGGAATACCATAGTGGGTTGACGTCCCTGAGTAGTTGAGGAGCGGCAATGGGGAGTGGAGAGTTGTTCACAAGTGGAGCTGTGAATAAATTGGTAGTAGTCTCGAGGTGTTGTGCCCTCGATGGACTAAGGCACAACTAGAGAGCAGATTGGATAGCCGAGATTTAGTGGCCATATGGACTTGGAGCATTGATAGAGTTAGGAGATACAGATCGGGAACTAAAGGACCAGGCAGGTATAAGGTACAATCGAGGGGAGTTGAGAGAGTCGGCTTCATCAATTAGATGGTTAGAGTATCTTGTTGAGGGTAGATTGGTCGTTGATGAACTGACACCAAGCCCCAATTTGTATCTTGTACTAGTGTATGTATGAGGGCCATTATCCCTGGTACGGGAGCCCTAGACTGTTGCATTATATGAGTTGGATTAATATAACGAAGTTGGGTAAAAAGTTGTATATATTTTGTGCATGTGTGATTTATTTTTATATGTTTTGTTGTGCAAAGTAGTATCATTGAGATTCTTGTTTTGGTAGCATCAGAGATTTTAAGTTTATATCCTAGATCTAAGATCGTGGAAATTCAACATGGTACCATAGCATATTTGAGCTACTTTGAGGGACAATGAATCAAAGTGTGCACAACGAAGCAACTCAGAGGGAGTTGTGGGTGTCTAGATCATGGAGCAAAGGGTTCAATTGAAGACATGGAGATGTGGTCTTGACTGGCTTGGCAGCGAGATTGGATGGGATTTCTAATGGATTGGTGGTGACTTTGGTAAACAACAGTTTGTTGTAGGGAAGATTCTTGATCGTGGACTTCTGTTGACTAGTCATGGATGGTTGGGACAACTTGAGGGTTTCTTTGGCATGGATGAGATCAGGTTGGTCAAGATGACTTCATGTGATGGACTACAGGTTGGCAGGCTAGAATCTTCATTGGATCGTAATGATGCATATCCTAGATTGGTGGATTTTGCACGAGTAGTATTTGATACAGGAGGATGAGTACTTGCAGGACTAAGCCAGTGGAGATCGTGTAGGCTCAAAGGGAGTCTAGCCTCAGAGGGAGTAGTGCTATGGAGGTTTGGGATATTCAAATTCAGATATGATGAGGCAGAGGCACTACCAAGATTGTTGGATTCATTCTATAGGGTATGCTGCACTGATGGATGCCAGATGGGCTAGTCTCATCGCTGGATGATGATGGTTACTTCCTAGTCTTGGAAGTACCTCCCTTGCTAAGAGGGAGTGTTTATTTGTGTAGCTTGGGAGGTACTCCAAGCCCTAGGGTTTAGGGTTTGGATGGAAAAGTGCCACAAGGGTCACTTGTGGGCTTGGAACCCAAGTATGAGGTTTTTCACCCAATCGTGTTTGGTGAAATTCCTAGAGGCATATTTCTACATGTGATGGCATGAGACAATAGAGAGTAGAAAGGAGAATCCAACACTTCGAGAATTGTCCAATTCCGAGTTGTAGAAGTGGAGAAATGAATTTTGAAGTTGAAAATTAATTATTGGTTTTCAAGCCATGTAGGCTTGATGTATAAAGTTAGCCAATTGATGTATAAAGTTGGAGTCCCTCATTTGGCTATAAATAGAGGGTGAATTGGAGTTGTTTTAGCATCCATTTGTGCAACATCATCTCAAGGAAAAGAGTTATGAAATTAGTCCTAGCTGCAACAAAAGAAGAGGCCTAGATAACGTGGAGGAGAGGGTGTGAACTCTGCAAGGGAGGTCAAGTAAGGAGGTTGGTGTGGAATGTCTTTGGGCTATCCAGATTACTATTTTGAGGGCCGAGTAGGCTTGTTATGAGGCCGAGTTCATAAGAGGAAAGGACATTGTTGTTGGAGGGTGTTTGGACACTGTTTGTAGGGGTCAGTGCTATAGGGGGATTGTTGTGCTAGGTAGCAGGCTATAGCTCATAGTCAAGACTTGCGTAAGGGTTTTCAAGGATGGACTATGCCCTAAAGAGGTAGCGTGGCAAAAGAGGAGCCTTCTTAAGGTATGTTGTAGCCCTTTAACGACTTTTTTGTTGATAATTAGGTGGAGTTAGGGATGCAGCACGTGCCCTAACCATGACTGTCACAAACAACGAAGTCAAACATTATTAAATCAATGTTTTTAGAGGGATGTTGGGTCAATGACTTTGACAAGTGCTTGGATCAATTTGATGGCCAGTTGTAGGAGACCTTAGGAGCTGTTTGGAGGAGCCCACGTGGATTGTTGGGAAGCCTACCGAGTAGCCAAGGTGATAGCAGGCACATCAGATGAGAGGCAAGAGGACAACAACAAGGAGAGTTGCAAATGTTCCCTTGATGACAGTTGGATAGATGTCCTAGGTGAGGATATGATTGGTGCTCAAATTTGTGCAATAGCTCCTCTATTGTAGAAGCAAAGCATAGATTGGTGGAGTCTGTGGGCAACCATGTGTAAGGATCTCCTAAGTGTGGGGATGCCCTAACTAGGTGCAGATGCTACAACGTGGACTTGGTCTCTCGTGGACTGTTGGAGGGCAGCATGAGAGAAGACCAAGTGTGGATGTGATTGGGCACTTATGTTCTGCTGGAGGACAATGTGATAGTTTCCAAGTTGGAGCCCGGTGAGAAACACTTTGATGGACACAAGTAGTTATGAGAGAGGTAGTTGTTGAGCTCAAGGGTCTGATCAACTAGGAGCAGTTTGTGGAGCCCGAGACTTGTGTGTGGAGAAGGACATCTGCGACAGAAGATGAGCAGTCCTCCTAGCCCGTGTTCATTGTGGGAGATGGACATATTGCAGTGATAGGTGGAAGCCCTATGTGCCCTATGTTGGTCTTTGTTGAGTCCCAAACTTACATCTTCCCTACATACCTTTTTAGCCTTTTTCTCCAGTTACCTGAACCTCCAAGCTATCAAATCATTGCATATTAGTTTAAAAAGAGCATATAAATGGTTTCCTAACTACGTCTTGTGATTGCTGTTTGATTTAGATTTTTTCTTAGTTAGCTGCGGAACCTTGTCACTTTCCGCAGCCAGAATCAGTTTTCGTAGCCTTTTTGTTAAAGTCTATGCTACAGGTGTCTACTGAAAAATCCAGCCACATGGGAAAGCTACAAATGATGTGGACATGGAACTTGTCCCCTTGGTTCAGCCGAATCACTCACAGAAGCCCGCGGTCAAAGCCAGTCAAACGGTGGTCAACACTAGGAGTTTTGCGGTGGCAGGACTCTATTTTTCATCACGAGGAGGATTGCATGGCAAGATCCTAAATCTCAGGAGGTGTGCTAACACCTGGGGACTGCCCGTGAACTGAATCCAACAAACCACCCTCCTTGGATTTATTTCCCACGGCTACCATGCTGCTAGATTTCTAAATATGGTCTTTTACATGTCTGTCTACCAGCGCAGACCTTACGAATTAGTTATGTATTTCCTGCTATAAATAAAGCATCTTTGTATGCGTATAGGCTAGCTTTGTTAGTAATCTTGACTGTTTTTACGAGCCATCGTGCCGTGACTTAGTCTTTATTTTATGACTGCATTGCAATATATGAGAAGACACTGCTTTTGAGTTCAAATCCGTGATTGATTTTTGATTGGCCGAGGTTGCAGAGGGCCCCTGTACACCAAGGTCCTGTAGTTACTGTATAGCTTCATGTTTTCTTCATTTACGCTCTTGATGCCATAGATGTTTGTTGTATATATTACATTGCTCATGGTATTTATGTTGTTTGTTGTCCATAGCTTATTTTATGCTTTCAATTGACTGTCAACTGATCAATGTTTTGATTTCAGGTTCTAATAGAAAGCTCGGGCAAGTGCATATATCTTTTTGATTACTAATGACATGATGGAATTATCTTGTCCTTCTGCTGATTTGTTTTCTTAGTTCTAATTCCAGCACTGATTATTTCTTTCAGTTTTGCTTTGTTCATTTACTTTTCTGCAAGATAGATATTAGACTATTCATATCATTTTTCAGTTACCTCCTATAGCCAGAGCGAGTCGAATGGTGAGGGATTGAGTGCGAATGTATAGTTTGATACTAGTTTATTTACTTTTGCAAGTTAGTGATTAGATTACTCATATCATTTTTGGTTACCTCCTATAGCCAAAGCGAGTCGAATGGTGAGGGATTGGAGGATGAATGTGTAGTTTGATCTTAGTTTTATTTTATGCAATTTAGATATCAGGTTACTCAATTTGTTTATGATTACCTCCTATAGCCAGAGCGAGTCAAATGGTGAGGGGTCAAAAATGAGTTGATGTGATATGATTTAGTTCACTTTGCTTACAGTTTTGAATTGCTTTGTGTTCAGTCTTTTCCTTTTTATACAGTAGCAAGGATATTGGGTTTCATAGTCACTAGTTCACTATTTAGTTTAATTAGAATCTAGGCACATCTTGATTTCATCATTGTAAGTTTGAAAACCTTTTGAACACTTTGAAGTTTGGAAATTATTTTAAAGGCCACCATTACCTTGAATACTCTTATCCATACTTGATTATTAGAATTACCATCTCACATTAGGGAATCAACAAGAAGATAAATCCAAAAACAAATCAAAAACTAAAAACGACAAAGATCTAAGAAAACGGTTATCTTGCATATATAGTGCACTTCATTCAGCAGTTTACAACTCCCGGATTGACAATTTATATAGCAATTTAGGACACACTAAATTGACTAGACATTTTGGCATCGTTGTCGGGGAAGTGAAACTAGGTAGCCAATTTCTTCACTCACTCTATATATATATATTATATATATATATCATATCTATATATATATATTTTCAAGGAAGGTAAAAAATTGAATGATTTTCTCAGGTATGCTTCCATCTACACCTAGTGTGACCTGGAGGATCAGAAAAGAGATTTATTGATTCAGTAATTTCTTGAGTATGCTCTCTTCTTGCACCTAGAGTGATCTGGAAGATCAGAAAGAGAATTATTAACCTGACTTGAAGAAAATAAAAATGACATGCATAGAGCAAGAGATTATAGGGGAAGGTTTATAGCTAGGGCCAAGAGTTCGATTTTTACAACTCCATCTACTCCAAGGT
>APFE031145730.1:3260-25008 GCA_000404065.3 Pinus taeda
TGGAATATGATGGGTCTTCAATCCCACATTAGAGTCTATGGAATCATGATTAACATTTATTTTGTTCTCATCATGAGTTTCCTTTACTACTCTTTCACCCTTAGTGACCATTTCTTGTAGCAAGTTATTCATATTTATCTTCAATTCGTCCATGTCTGTCTTCAAATATGTCTTCAAATTGTCCATGTCTGTCTTCAAATCTGTCTTCCAATTGTCCATATTAGCTTCCACACCCTTTATCATAGATTCCCTGCCATTTATCTTAGCTTCTGTTAGCTTTTGTGAGGCTGACATTTTTTGCACTTGGTCTTGCAATTTTGATATATCATGTAGCATTTCTTCCTCTTCTTCATGATTCATGCTAAAGCTTTCAGGTTCCTTACTAGGTGTTTGCATTTTCTCTCCTCGGGGCATCAGTTCCCGATAATAATGCTCTATTAGCCCTTTGAATTCCTTCAAAATAAATTTTCAAACCAATCTTAAGCAAAAATTTAAAAAAATCTACACACCTTTTTTTTTCCTTGTAAGAGCTCGATATTGCCTCTGATGTATCTCTGTACTTTCAGAACATCTAGTTCTGAAATTGTAACCTGTGGTAGCCCTCTGTGTCCTCCTTCCAATTCCACCAGTCTGACCCGAATTGGATTCTCCAATGAAGAGTTATGCCAAATCTCCCACAGTGACCTAATTATAGACCTTTTCAGAAGAGAGAAATTGTATGAAGTGCCACGTGTCACTATCTTGACCTCTGCCTCTGAAAATTATATACAAGAAACTACAGTCTGTCCTCTTTTTGTACCTTCTTACGAAATTTCAATCTGATGCTCCGAGAGAAAGTTATGACGATTTTCCCAGGTCACTTGTTTTGAATGTAATTCAGGATTTTGCAAAAGGACCAACTTCCTCAGATCATATCTCCGAAAATATAGCGTAAAAAGCTCTGAAACTTGGAACCCAGATTCAGCACGATGTCTTCTCAAATGGGTTTCTTTTTTTGACTTCTGAAACATTGCAGAAAAAAAGTTATACCGCAAATGCCACGATGACCTGTTTGGAGCAGTGAAACCCTATAATCCAAAGCTCTGATACCAAATGTTATGAAACCAGCTCAAGAAAAGATAGAAAAGATAGATCCACACCTTAGAATTCAGAATCTTCGAGGGGGCAACCTCCTTTACATTACATAAATGAAAAATTCTTGGATGATACAAATGACAAAACCTCCTTTCTATATATAGGATTCTAAGGAGTCACAATATAACCCAACTGACCTAATAATAATATAAAGCCACAAAAATAACAATAGAGGGATTCAATGGGGCACAGTAATAACAATATGTGGGCAATAGGGGCACAACAATATTAATAAGGGATACAACTACCATAGTAATGGGGTAATCACTAGTATTATAGGGACCCAACAATGTAGGGGTTAAGGGATTATGGATTGGGGGTTAAGGGGATAGGGAATTTAGTGGTTATGGGCTAAGGGCTTATGTTTTGTGGTAATTGTACTCCTAATCCCCTTATCACCACTTTTGGGGGTTCTCTTATCAATTTCTCTTACTACCTTCCCTCTAGGTCCCCTATACCCTATGAAATTAAGTCCTTATCCCCCTTATCATTCTCTAATGTTAGGATTATAGATCTTAGTAAGCCATGATTTTACCTTCGACTTCTACCATCGATGCTACCCTTCTATCCCCTTGCCCCATTTAATACACCATAACATACTCACCCCCCCCACCCCACAACCTTTTTGGTCATGACATTCCACTTTTCCTCATGTTATGAACCCCAAAATTTGGTCCCAATGCCCCTACAACTACACCCTTGGGCCCCCTTAGCTAAGGGATTAAACAAATTAGGGGTTATGGGAAGTGATAAGGGAGTCTCTAATCCCCTTATCACAACTAAAAATAGGCTCATGAACACCATCAATATCTACTAGAGGTATTGTGATGAAAGAAATAATGAATAGAAAAGTTGTGGTCAATAGGATAGGGATCATCAAGATGTTAAACCCTCCAATGTAGAGATGGTTTTCAATGCTAGTGATCTAGTCACATAAAAGACCCCATAAGAGACATTCATGTATTTTAAGGTTTTCTTTATTGTTGAGTTCACATATTTGGATGCACAATTGCACAAGTGGAAACATCTCACATTTGGGCCTCTTGGCTACAAATTTGTATGCATGTTTTCTATTGAGAGTATCATTCACATTCCCCAAGGCACAAATAGAATATTTGGAGGTATCTTGGATGACTTGTCACATTCCACTAGCTTCACGCATGAATAACAACTCCCATGAGTTAAGAATGTTTTGGAGGGCTTTCATGGCGTAGTCAAGGGTCACATTTACAAATAAAGAACCTTTAAGTCAAGAAAATGACAATTGACATTCACATCACATGTGACACAAAGGAGAGGAACATAGGTGAAGAGTGCTCCATTCTAAAATATCTAGAAAAACTTGTTTACGTTCTATTTCCAAAGAAGATAAGATATCTTGAGACAAAGGGCCCAAATTTTCGACAAAAGATGACCATGTATTGGATCACATGGACTTTGGTTTCTCCTCATTAGTTAGACCATTTTTATTAGGATTTAGATTCCCACTAATATTTTTAGGATTTTCATACCATTTTTTTACCATCATCTTATTTAAATTGAGAATAAAACTCATTCCTATTCAATGAAATTAGGATTTAGATTTCCCACCAATATTTTTAGGGGTTTCTTGCCATTTTGTTAGGACTATTCTGTTTAAATTGAGAATAGAACTCATTCTTATTAAATTAAATCAGGATTAGGATTTCCCACCATTTTTATTAGGATTTAGACTTCCCACCAATATTTTGAGGGTTTCTTGCCAAAAAAAATTAGGACTATTTTGTTTAAATTGAGAATATAACTCCTTCCTATTCAATTTTAAAATTAAGATTTAGATTTCCCACCATTTTTATTAGGATGTAAATTTCCCACCAATATTTTCAGGGTTTCATACATTTTTTTAAGCACTATTTTATTTAAATTGAGAATAGAATTCCTTCCTATACAATGAAATTTTCTTTGAAAATGCATTGGAGTCTTTTTGTTGAAGATGTTTGAAGACATGTTCGAGTCTCTTTTTTGGAGTTTCTTTTCCATAGAGGAAGTAACTTTACCATCAATTAGAGTTGAAGTTGTTTGAAGACGTGTTGGAGTTGCTTTTCCATAGAATAAGTAAATTTACCATCAATTAGAAAGCCATGCATACAAGGAGAGGAAATGAAAATAGGTAAATTTATATTTTATAATCATGAGTTATTTGAAGTTTTATTTATTTATTTAAGATCAAATTTAACATTGATTTTATTAAAAAATAAATCTGTATTTTATAACAGTGAATTGCTTGCAGTTAGTTTATCTGATTTTAAATAGATCTCATTCCCTTCCCCTAAGTTGTTGCTCTTTTACGTTGTGCTTTTACCTAGTCGCCATGTTCTCATTGTATCTCTTTGAAATCAAACCCATTCTCCATGAAAATTTTATAGGAGATGAATGGGGATGAAACGAAAACAACCACTCAATTTCAGCTAAAAATGATGCACGGTTTTCAAGAAATAAGCCATCATCATCTACAACCACTTTTGGATTTTCTTGATATTTGTGACTCTAATTGGGCTGAAATTTTTTGTGGAGATGAATTATGATGATATTAACTTTATGTAGAGATTCATCCCATTTGGACTTACCATTTGGGAGATATGCCCAAAATACAATTGCAACACGAGAATTGCTGCAATTTTGACTCTGTTTTTATCGTCATTTTCAAAAGATATTTATGAGAAAATGAAGATTAATTTTAAAAACCAAAAGAAATTTTTTGTTAGCCATGGAACCAAGCACAATAACCTCCTTCATTTTTTTCAAAAGTGTTATGGTTAAAGATATATGAGTTTGTCTTCCCTGTTGCTCTTTTCACTGTGCTTCTAGACAATCAGTTTTCGAATCAATTTTGAAGAGGCTAAAATGATGTTTTTACAATGGCTTAAGGGCTCCAGGGTGTAGTGGACATCTCCAAGTTTCTTCACATGTATTCAAAAACACTAAAAACCTCATTCAAGTCATCAAAATTTCAAGTCAACTATTTGTTGTGTTTTTGTGTGACCAACTTCAAGCTTGAATTATGAACAGATGGGAAAGTATTTTTGAAAAATTTAGGAGTTTTTTGTTCATAACAAACCAAAAAATAAAATCCCCTCTTATTTTTAGACATAAGTTATTGTCTTGTAGTTATAGTTGGCACTTGAGACCCATTTTTCACAATTTCGCTAGGCCATAATTGCTAAGAAGGTTCAAGAACTTTTTGAAATTTGACTTGGTGGACCTCCAACTTGGCATGGTTGACATCAAATATATTTGGATAATGAAGTTTGAGGATTTTTCTATAATATCCCATGATTATCTCTTTAGTTATCACATTTTCAGTTAGCTAAAAACCAAACCCTAGATAGTAGGATATGGCAAATTTTGTAAATATTTTATCCATGCAAGCTAGTGAGTGTGAGGGCCAAGTGCCAAGGAAACAGAAGGGAGCACTCATTTCAAATTCATGGAAATGAATTGTCATCAAGTTACAAGTATGCTAAGGAGGGAGTGAAAAGGTATACTAGCCAGTGCCAAGGCATCACAAGGGAAGTACTAACACATGCTAGATAGTTCCAAGGCATTTAAGGCATGCCAAGAAGTTCTAGGCACCAGGGTTTGACACCAACACCTGCTAGGGAGTCTTAGGGCCAATTTCTATGGAAACACAAGGGATCAGTAGTTTCAATTGCATGGAAATGAATGAATAAGAGTATGACATAAAGTGTTAATTGGCGAGTACGAGGTGTGCTAAGTGTCAGGGAGTGATAGGGAGTGCCAAAGCATGTCAAGAAATGCAGGGGATGCTAACATGCGCTACATAGTGCCAAGGGATTATTAGGCATGCCATATGTTATGGCATGTCAAAATGTAAAATTTGTTTTTTAGTTGTTTAATTTTACGACCATGGTTAGATGTGAGCCTTGTCTTTGTAACTTGTTAAGTTGGATAAGTTCAAGTTAATGTACATGAGTAGCCAAGATGTGCCATGTGTCAAGGTCTGTCAAAATGTGCTAAGACATGTTAGGGAGTGCTAGGGAAACAAAAGGGAGCACTAGGTCAAATTAGTGCATGCAAATGAACAAATAAGAGTTTGTGATAGGAAGTGTCAGTGCTAGGGCATACTAGAGGCTAGGGAAACATGCCAAGATGTGCCATGTGCTAGGGTGTAGCAATGCATTCTAGGGAGTGTTATGGAGTGCCAAGGAAACAAAAGGGATCACTGTTTCAAATACATGGAAAGAATGAATAAGAGTGTGTGGTAGGGAGTGTTAGTGAGTTCTAGGTGTGGTAAGGAGGGAGTGACAAGATATGTTAGGTAGTGCCATGGAATGATAGAGTGCCAAGGCAACATACCAAGATGTGCCATGAGCCAAGGTGTGTCAATGTGTGCCAGCGAATGTTATGGAATGCCACAAAAACACAAGGGAGAACTAGTTCAAAGTTCTTGGAAATGAAGATGAGATAAGAGTGTGTGATAGGAGTGTCAACGAGTTCCAAGTGTTCTAAGGAGGGAGTGACAAGGTTATATGCTAGGCAGTGCCAAGGCATTCTAGAGTGCCAGGGCATGTCAGAGAGTGTTAGGGTGTGCTAGGAAGTGTAAAGCATGCCAAGAAATGTAGGCGATGCTAATACACGCCACATAGGGCTAAGGGATTGTTAGATGTGCCATGTGTTATGGCATTTCAAGATGTAAATTTTGTTTCTTAGTTGTTTTATTGCCATGGTTGGACGTGAGCCTTGAATTGGTAACTTGTTAAGTGGGAAGAGTTGATATTGGACCTGAGTAGCCAAAGATGTGTTATAGGCAGTTATTAGGTGAACAAGGCATAGTCTAGTTGTAGTAACTATAACTTGGTTAAGTTGTTGTAGTTGGGGCATGACTTGGTTGGGTTCTGTCCAAGTTTAAAAGAAGGTAAGGGTAGTTGTTAGGGCAAGATAGCTAAGGAGTGCCAGGGCATGCCAGGGAATGAAAAGGTGTGCTAACACATCGGATACAATGTCAATGGATGGTGAGGATTGTTATGGAGAATTAGAGGAACACAAGGGAGAACTAGGTCAAAATGCTTGGAAATGAACAAATAAGAGTGTGCCAAGGAGTGTCAGTGAATTTTAGGTGTCCCAAGGATGAAGTATTTTAGGAGAAGTTCAGAATAGGACTTGCAGGAGGTAAGCCTATGGTTGTGGTAAAATGTGGACAAAGAAATTTTAGAGAAAGGGAAACTTTGGGTTGGGCACAATATTGTTTTGCTAATGAATTGGTTGGGTTCCCAAGTCGTAAAAAAAGTAAGGTTATCTGTGAGGGTGTTAGTGTCAATAAGCTCAGTCTGTCACCAGTGATCAAATATTCTCTTACAAGGTGTTGTTAGGGTATAAAGTCAATTTTTTGTCATTTCAGTGAGTCTTCAAATAAAAATTTGTTCATTGGCTAGTGTGTCTAGGGCTATTCACACTCTCCCAAGAATTTCATATGCTGGTCACTTTCATCACTCAGTTGAGTCTAGCATAATTAAAACATCATTAATATCACTTCATTCACATCATCATGGTCTCCATTCAGCTCAGTGTCACCATTAGGTCATTAGGTTTAAGGTCACAAAATTAGTCATTTCATGTATAAATCCAGCACATGAGGAGTAACAATAGGTAAATTTGTTCATTAACACTTCATTTCAAATGTAATCTATGTTTTTAGATGTAATAATGTTCCTAAGGTTCTAAAGTTATAATAAGAGGTCCTAAGGCTACAAAACTCAAAAAGAAAATGAATAGGTGAGGTGGGCCATCCTACCTCATTAATCACTTAGACACAAAAAGAAAATGGAGGAGCTCATTCACACACATTTGCACTTGTCTACCATCCTATCATCAAGCTCCTCCCTCTCCTTTGCAAAAAATTGTGATTCCATAGCCCTCACTGGAAAAAATTGACTTTCGCTATGCACAGAGAGTCTTCATTGTGCACAAGAAGCCTTCGCTACGCACAAGGAAGAGTTGTCCAAAATTGTTGTTTGATCAGCAAAATTTATTTTACAAAGCTCCTCTTCAGTCATTTATTTCTCCTGTCTCTATAACAGGTAAGTTTAATCATTTTCATGCCCTCCTTTACTCCATATGTCAAGAAAATGATCAAATACTTCTACTTCTAGGGTTTACATGATTTTCATGGTTTTGATCCTCAAATGATGAGTTGCTGCCCTAAGCCCCAGATTAGTTGTCCCTACACCTCTATTTGCAGCTAATACACCATTTCCATCCATCACAAAGCCTTATCCCCTCATTTTCTATCATTTTCCTCTAAATTGTAATCTACCCTATCTCTTTCTAGGATAGGCATGTGTTTTGGCCTTTTCCACCCCTCCCCTCACTCATTTCCCAAAATTACTTTTTCCCCTACTCACTGAAATCATCCCCTATGCTCCTAAATTTCCTTACAAATTTAGGAAACTCCTAAGTCCATCATACCACCTCATTCCCTCAGAGCAAAAAATTTCATTGTTTTTGCTTGCTATTCACCTAGGGTTTCAAGTATGGAACCTGAATCATCACCATGAGAGAAGAGGAAGTACAACAAGGGGGGGAAGATACTAAGGTTTGGGCCCTCTAATTGCAATGAAATGACCTCCTCCCCATTTGTCATGAAATGCTTTGAAGATGTCAATTATTTAGGGTTTTCGCAAAGAGTGCGGGAAGTAGGTTACCATGAGCATCTCACAGGTATATTTTCCCTCACCTTGAAGGAAGACAATATCACCATTGCAGGGACTAATTTCATGTTTTCATTGGCTGCCATCTCTCAAGCTACAGGCATACCAAACCATGGTGAAAACTGGTTCAAAGGAATGAACCTAGACCTAGAAGAGTACAAACCATACTTGAAATCAGAATACAAAGGGGCTCACTCACATGTTTTCCCATTCAGATACTTGTTGGAGAGATATGCACCATTGACAAAGGCTATCATGAAGTTCTTCACACGTGAGGGAAAATTTTCTAATCTATCCCAATACCACATAAGACTGCTCATGCACTTTATAGCTGCCATGTCTCTAAATTTGTCCAACTACTTGTATAGGAGCCTAACCAAAATGTCTGAAAGGGTGAAATTGAAAGGCAAAGTGCATTATCCCAACCTCTTTCACCATAGCCTGATAAAGGTTATAATACTCCATCAGTTGAAAGAGAAGAACATGGCATGGGACACCTTCCTTGAGGCAACCTTGAAAATGTATATAACCACTTCACCTTCCAAGAAATGTAGGCCTAAGGTGACCAAGACATATCATAGAGGTACAACCCTTGTGTTTTTTCATCAAATTGAGGAAGGGGCCAAGCCTACTACATCAGCAGAACATGGATCACCACCACATCATGAGGCTTCTTTGCATCATGAGGAGCCCATTGAACATCACTTTGACCTAGTTGACTTGGAGGCACATGATAAGAATCAAATCCTGCAACAAGTCATCAAAGAGAAGGATTATCATATCATGGAGCTCAAGGAGAATTTGGAAAGGGCCAAAAACATCATTTCATTCTTTGAGCAAGAAAACAGTCAACATAAGGAAAAACAGCTAGTCGTGGAGAAAGAGAAATTCGAAGCCAAGAAAAAAGAGATGAAAGGCAAGGTAGTGGTGGACCATGAGGATGGTGAGTAGAAAGAAGGACATGAGGCAAGGAAGAGACCAATGACAATGGGTCTTAGGAAGGCACTTCAAAGGGAAAGAGGAGAAAAGCCACCAATGGAAGAATTGACCTCTAAAGAGAGGGTTGCCATGGAAATAAATGATGATAGGGATTTTTGGCTTGAAAATTTCAATTTCCACCTTGCGAAGCTCCTTGACAAGGCCAACAGGGATAACAAGTTGCAAAAGAAAATGTCCATCCATTATTACACAAGGAATTAGGTTGCTAAGGTCAAAATCAAGCAGTTGAAGGAAAAACTCAAGGAAACCCTAATAAGCCAAGAGGAGAAGGGTAAGTTATATTTTCTTGCTGATGCATCCATGATTTCATAACATACGTCATCAGGCATCTCTGGACAAATTTTTGGAGGATTTGTAGAAAAATTTGTCTTTTAGTGCAGATTGGTGCAGACTTGCAATTTTTGGCAATTTTCTGCTTCTTCCTCAAGGCTCCAAATGATGGAAAATCATAGTTTATGGAAAGATTATGATGCCCTCTCAAAACCCACTTTCCCACTTTCTTGGTTTGGGGCTCAGTTTTTGAGAAATTTTCAAAATAGAGGCCAAAAATCACCTTTCTGCCCCTCTTTTTCCATTTTTTGCGGACCCGGAGACACCTTAGGAGAATGGTCATATCTCAGCCAAAAATGGGTTATTGTGACTAAAAAAATACTCTAAATACATCTAAACTCTCCCGTCTTTGAAGAAAAGGCGTTAGATCTAGATTTGGACTTCAGAAGGGGACTCAAAAATGGCCTCCAACAACTCACTACACACCTAGAAATTTCTGAGATTTCTGTAAAAGTTTCACTGTGTAATTTTTTGTAATTCCTAGTTGGACTTTGGTAAAAGCCAAGAGGGTGAAGTAGATGAATGTGAGAGGTAAAAGTAAATGAGAATAATGGGTTGTTAGTCTTTGTAATATGTTTTGATGTAAATTTGACCTCATTTATGAGAGAGGTTGGAGTCAAAGTTAATTGTAGAAGTTATTTTAACTTCCCTAGACATTAGGGTTTGGTTAGAACAGCTCATGGAATAGTTCCTGGAGTCATGGATTCGACCCCTAAGAGTGGGGAGATGTTGTTTTGGTCTTTATGTATCAGTTTCTCAGTGATAGAATGGGTTCGATTTCAGAGGAGAGAACTATTGTAGCTTGTACCTGGACATTTTCTGGAAATCAAAGGACACGGTTTGCAACTATTATCTATGAATTCATGTGCAGTAAGTTTGTGATGTTATTTTGTCTCTATTATAGATTTGTATGAAAGATATTCATCTTATCTTTTCATTCATCTATTCTTGAATGGTTTTCCTTACAGTTTATAAACAAAATTCTTTGCATAAAGCTCCATTTTGATGGAAAATTCATTATGTGTTACTTTCTTTATTGCTTAATGAATTCATGTTTCATGCTCATTAAAGTATTTTTCTTATTCTAAACACTTCTCTACACCAAAAAACCCTAAGATCCAACAAAAATGTAATTCTACCTTGCTACTTTACATCTTTGTTGTTGTAACCCTTTGATCCTCTGACCTAGCTACTTGGTTTTTCTCCCTTATCCAGCAACAAAACCTTAAATTTTATAAAACCCACCTGAGCCTGGCTATCTAGCCTAAAATCATTTACATTCCAGTCATCTCTTGGATGCTATTTCATAGAGAGAGCCCTCTCTGGTTTGGTAGGGCTAGCTACCAAACTAAAAGCTTGTTCTGTGGTTACCTCTATCGATCTCCTCATCAGCCTAGGACATTGTGGAGGATAATAAAGGGCATGACAGTTAGGGAGTGCCAAGGTGTTCTAGTGAATGTAAGGTTCCCAAGTCATGGAAAAATGTAATTCTATTTGTGAGGTCATGATTGCTAAGGAAGGTTAAGGAATGCTAGGGCATGCTAACATGTGCCAGATAGTAAGAAGACATGTCAAACAAGCTAAGATGTGCCAAGTGTTAAGGCATGCGAAGATGTAAAAGGGTGTGACAATGCATGCTAGGGATTTTCAAGGTAGCAAAAGGGAGGAACAAGGTAAACTACAAGGAAATGAGCACATAATAGGGTTAATAAGTCCTCAATTTACCTTTTCCATGAGGGACATGCTAGGCACACCAAAACTAGTTGCCAATAGGTGCCAAATGCCAAGTGTCAATGCATTCTAAGTGCCAAATATTCCTCTGTTTCTTCTCATCTAGTTTCCAATAACTGATCTCAAATAAATTTAATATTAAACCATGCCAAAGCATACCATGTCATCTCAATTCATTCCAAACATGTTAAGACTTTCCAAGTACAAACATGTGCCAAGTGCCAATGTGCATCAGGGAGTGTGATGCATTCTATGAAGTGGCATAGCATATCGAAGAGTGCTAAGGTGTGCTAGAGAGTGGCAATGCATGCTGAGGAGTGTTAGGGAGTACTAGGACAACACAAGGGAGCACTATGTCAAAATGCATGGAAGTGAATGAATATGAGGGTGTGTCGGGGAGTGTTAATGAGTGCTAGCTGTCATGCCAAGGAGGGAGTGACAAGGTATGCTAAGCATGGGTGAGGAATGCCAGGAAATATTAGGGAATTTCAAGAAGTGCTAGAGTGTGCTAGGTAGTTCTGGGGTGTGCTAACATGTGCCAAATAGTGCCAAGGCATGCCAGGTGCTAAGATATGATAGGATGTGCATGGTGCTAGAGTATTCCAATATGCATCAAGGAGTTTCAAGAAAACTAAAGGAATAACGAAACTAAAATGCAAATAAATGAACACAAGAGGGTTAATAAGTCAGGACTTTATCTTCTTCAAAAGGGGCATGCTAGGTATAGTAATAATATGTTCCAATGCATGCCAAGTGACAATGTCTGTCAATGCAATATTATGCCAAGGTGTTCTAGGAAATGCTAGGGACTATAGGGCATGCCAACACATGATAGGGGAGTGTTATGCTATGCTAGGGCATGCCAACATGTGTTTGGGCATCCTAGTCATGGCAAGATGTTCTAGGTATGAAGATGTTCCAAGACATGTGAGGTGCCAAGGAATGTTAGTGTACTATTCAAAAGCATGTTAAGGTGTTCCATGGGTGTTGAGGAGTGCTAGGTATCTCTCATTAATATAATTGATAGAGCTTGATTATGTATTATAATATAGTTCCTACACACACTAGTGGAATTTGAAGGAAACTTGCTAGATAACAAACCTAATAGAGATGAATCATGTATTGACTCATCAGAAAACTATATTCTTATGACTTGAGGGAAATGATACACAATAATTACTTCTTAACAAATTAACTGACTATTATAACCACTATGACCTTGAACACATAATGAAAAAGACTCCACAAAAATGGTCTTATATCTTTTTTTTAACAAAAAATATAGTAACAGGTACATAGCATCATAAAAAAATCATTGGAATAATCCATGATGAAGAACATTTTTCGACTGTCACCAAAAGTAACCAAAAAGAGAATTGGTGAGGGTCAATAAAATATCATCACTAGAAGTGTCACCAAAGAGAGAATTAGTGATGGGCCTTTAACGACCCTCACCAAAGGTGTTACCAAAGAGAGAATTATTGATGGGCCTTTAGTGACCCTCACCAAAAGTGTCATTGAAAATGGATTTGGTGACAAAACTTAAAGGACCATCACTATATACACTTACAACAATGATTTTTTAAAGACCATCACCATATGCGACATTGGCGATGCACCTTAAAGGTTTGTCACAGGCATGAAGCGTCATCAAAAATTCATTGGAATGATCAATGATGATGAACATTTATTGACCGTCACCAAAAGTAACCAAAAATATCATTGGTGATGGTCAATAAAATATTGTCACTAGAAGTGTCACCAAAGAGAGAATTAGTGATGGGTCTTTAACAACCCTCACCAAAAGTGTCACCAAAGAGAGAATTAGTGATGGTCCTTTAATGACCCTCTCCAAAAGTGTCATTGAAAATGGCTTTGGTGACAAACCTTAAAGGATCATCACTATATACACTTACAACAATGCTTTTTTAAAGACCGTCACCATATGCGGCATTGGTGACGGACCTTAAAGGTCCTTCACAGGAATGACCCTCACCAATGACCTTTTTTCTTGTAGTGTACATTGAGTACATTTCCTAAATCCCGGTATGAACAAGAAGAAATAAGAAGTCAAACAGAAGAGGGGTAATTAGTCTGAACAATGTTTTAGCAGTTTCTCTTTCAAGGAAAATGACAAGAGGTTGACTAAGGCATTGTACACTATCAATCAGATTCTTCTCACATCACATCAGTTATGGGATGGATGTATAGACTAGATAACTTTATATTATTTCTAAGATTTATGATATCCATAGGTAATGGCCTGTGGAAAGGCGGGCAAAGAAATTGATGATGATAATATGCAGGGGTTATGACACTTGAAATTGCATGAGACAAAAGGGGAGAGAGGCATTGAGGAGGGACTTGTAACTGATTCTCCACACTTACTCCCACTGAATTTCTAGAAGAATAACATTGGCATGGATGAAAAACCAAAACTAGCTTTCATTTTAGACTATTGGGATGAACAAAATACAAAAGAAACTTTTGATCTCCTAAAAATACAAGGATCTATTTCCCTCATCAGTTGCAGAGTTAAAAGGGATCAAGGGAGACATAGGAGAAATGAAAATTGTACTAAAACCTGATGCAATAGTGATACGAAACAAAGAGGATGCTAAAAAGATAAGGGTCTCCATGGACTATCGTAGCCTTAACAATGCTTACATGCATGACCCATTTCTAACACTATTGAGTGATGAGATCCTAGACAACGTAGCAGAGAATAAATCATATTCCTTCACAGATGAGTTCTCAGGCTACCAACAGGTCAGAATCATCAAAGAAGATAAGAATACAACCACCTTCACTATAAAATGTGGATTTTATACCTACCATGTGATGCCATTCACCCTTAAGAATTTACCCGTGACATTTTTTGAGCATGTGATTGCAGCCTTGAAGGACTGTATCCACAAGTTCTTAGAGTTCTGCATGGATGACTAGATAGTATATAACCTGCTAAAGGAACATTCCAATCCACTCAGGATAATGTTTGATTGATGCAGACAATTGCAGATATCATTAAATTTTAAAATGTAAATTTGTGGTCATGTTTGGAACGGTCTTTGGCCACATTGTGTGCAAAGAATGGATATGCATAGGTGTTGTCAAGGTTGCAGTGATAATCAATGTGGACTCACCTACAAATGTAAATCATCTCAGATCTATGTTGGGGCACAGTGGGTACTACCAAAGATTTATCTGTAACTACATCTCCATCACTGCACTAATCAAGAATTTTCTAAGGAAGGTGGGAGCATTTACATGGTGGAAGGAGTGTCAGGTTGCACTAAAGAAACTGAAGGAAAAGCTAGTAAGTGCACCAATTCTAGTATATCCTGACTAGAATAAAAAATTGCATGTCCATATTGATGCATCTATTATTGCTCTAAGGGTAGTGCTAGCTCAACTAGAAGAAGGGAGCTTTAACCACCTAATCTACTTTTCCAGTAGGAAGTTATCCACCACAGAAAAAAAAGTACACCATGACAGAGAGGGAGGCATTGGCTATGGTATTCTCTCTTCAAAAATTTATACATTACTTACTTGGGGTTCCGTTTAAGTGTTTTATTGACCACTCCACCTTCAAATACCTAGTAAACAAGCCTATGTTGGAGGGGAGAATTTGCAGATGGTTGTTGTTATTTCAAAATTTTACTTTTGAAGTAATTGTAAAGCTAGGTTGATTGAATGTGGGACTTGATCACCTCTCGAGGTTGGAATCATGAGAAAGTAGAGGATTCCTAGATGATCAGTTGCCCAATACCAACTTGTTTTGAGTAGAATCAATACCCGATTACCTAAAATAAATTGTATCATTCCTGGTTGGAGGGAAATGTCTGGATGAATACACAGCTACGCAAAGGAGACACATGGTCGTGCGAGAAACCGATTATTAGTTAATTGTAGGGAGCCAATATAAATTTTTCTTGGATCATGTGTTGCAGCGATGTTTCCTTCACCATGAGTGATGTGATTAGCTATGGGGATGCCATTCAAGAGTTGTGGGTGGCCATGTTGGGGGAAAATACTGCATGGAATGTTTTGTAGGAAGGTTAGTGCTAGCCAACAGTCTACAAACATGCTAAATAATACGCCAAAGGATCTAATATGTGACAAAGTTTTTGAAATATATCACATCAAGACAATGTCCCATTACATTCGGTATGTGCCTTACAGATAATTGAAAAAAGTGATGTCGATTTCATAGGGTTGATTTATCTACTGGCATCTCACTCTCATTGCAGGTGCATAATCACAACAATAGAATATCTAACCAAATGGGATGAAGCAACATCTATGAAGGACTACACAATAGATACAATTGGAATATTCATATTTGATAATATCATTTCACGGTTCGAGTATGCCAGGAGCCTAACCACTAACCAAGAAACTCATTACATCAATCAAACAATTGCTTCACTGCTTCAAAACTTCATGATACAGCATCAAAAGAGTAGTCCATACCACCCACAAGATAATGGAATCATAGAACCATTCAATAAAATATTGGAAAAGGGGTTAACTAAGGTATGCTCATCAAATAGAGATGATTGGGATAAGGGTGTGCCAACAACACTATGTGCATACCACACAATAGTCAAGCAACTACACAAATAGAGACCCTTGCAACCTATGTATGGACAAGAAGTCATGGTTCCAACCGTATTCGCTATTCCAAGCTTCTTTATCACTCAGGACACTAAAATGATAGAGGAGGCATCACTCTAGAAGAGATTAGAAGAACTATTGGAACTTGATGAAGTAAGGTTCCTAGCACATTTTCACCAAATGGTTGAGAAAAGAAGGCAGAAAGTGTGGAATGAACGACATATCAAGAAGAATGCATTCATAGTTGAGGGGCATGTTCTATTATATGATAGTGAGTTCCTAAAGTTTCCAAGTAAGCTGTAGATGCACGTGTTAGGCTCTTTCATTGCTGCGGAGATCAAGGAGTCTGGAGCTATCAAGCTCACACAACTAGATGGAGTACTATTGCTAGGTTAGATGAATGACACATGCCTAAAAGCTTTCCACACATAAAATATTGCTACTCGCAATTGATTGGGTATCTGAAATGGGATCATAGGTACGATTAGGAGAATTCAGTAGGAGTCGATTAGTTGTGTTGTCACTTACTGCGTCAAGCATTTATTTATTTTTATTTTTCATTCTTCGTCTTTAGCCTACATTGATAAGTCAATCTTTGAAGTCTTTCAAATAAGGATCCAAGACATTAGTTTCAATTTCAACTTCAATTCCACCACACCACAACTATTTTTAGTTGGGGGGGTAAGTCACACGTGCTAAGAGTCATTTCCATAATAATTAGATAATAATTCTAGTATCAGCCAAAATTCCTGTAAAATATATCCCATTATAGAAAAATAATGTAAACTTTGAAACATGAACTATAAACTCAAAACGGGAACTCTGGCCAAGAAACCCCAAAAAAACATCAAAAACAATGCTAAAACGAAAAGTGTGTATACTGGAACGATGTTTTTATTTTTTAGGCGTCAATTTTGAACATGTTTTAAAAATGGCAGTGACTGCGAAATTTACTATGAAATTTTCATGCAAAATATAGCTTCAAAATGAAAGTGATGATACTAGCACAATGATTTTTTTTAGGGTCAATTTTCAAAATTTTAAAAAAATTCTAATAAAACCAAATTTTTATGTTTCAAACAAAGTTGTTTATGAGGAAGAAAACACATTAATGTTTTTGGTAGAATATCATTTTTTTTCCTAAGTATAAAGTTAACATGTTTTTAACCATAACATGCTAGATACAAAAGAAATTGAAATTTTTTCAACTATAAAATTAAAAGATCATGAAATTATGAACAAATTTTATCACTAAATGAATTCAAAAGTCATTATTTGTATATTGAGTAAAACATACGTTATATATCTAATTTAATATTGCATTGTAGATATTTTAAACAACAAAATTTATCATAATTAAGACATATAATCCAACAACATAAAAATCCCTCATAACTTCTCATTTAACGCCATATGGAAAACATTAATTTTATTTGAAGATACGATGCATACATGAGTCATATAAACTATTTTAAAAAATTATTCAAAATCACTCATAAGAATTCACATCTTCAGATGAGTGACTGGACGCTGATGAAGATGTTCCATATTCTTCTCTTTCATCAACTAGTGCCCCATTTGAGTCCACATGCATGCCCAACATTTGAGGTTTCAAAATTCTTCTAGATCTACGACTGGTTTCAGTAGACTCCCATGTCAACACTATTCCTTTTGGTAACAACCTTTTCAGAATCTCTATCGTATTGAAGCGAAAAGTTCCTCTCTTTGTTAAATCGAAGTCATAAACAAGTATTTCAACATCCTCCAATTTTAATATTTTTGTGCAACGACGATTTATATTTTCACCCCTTATTTTCCTGTTTCTAACATTTTTTTTGTCAACTACCATCTCTGGCTTATACACACCATTGAGTGGGTGTGTATTTGTGGCATACCAATGTGCTTCAACACTTGTAACATCCTCATTTTCTGTAAAGACCTTTATAACTTTAGCAACCCAAAATGAATAGCCATTGGGATCTCCATCCGCTAGCACTGCAATCATGCAACCCTCCTTAATATCCTGTACTGAACCCCTATAAAGGCCTTCCATGGCTTCACGTTGTGCACGAGATCTTCTATAACCAATATACATCTCTCTTTCCACTACGTGTGAAGAATTAATAATACCTTGAGATTGTTGTTGTTCAACAATGTTTACTTCCTCATGTTCATTCAACACATTTTGTGGCCAAATAAATGGATTTTTGGAAGGTATATCTTCATTTGTTGTTGTTGAAATGATATCACTTTGATTATTGAAAAATGACTACCACCAAACTAAAGCAACATTGTCAAACTACTCATATGTATATCTAATACATTTTTTAATTTCTTCGAGGCAATCAGAATAATTTATATCACTATTCTGTCTACATGCATTGTGAACTTCACCAACTGATTATAATAACAATATTTTTATGCAAATATTGGATGATCTCGAATGAACTTCAAAAATTGCAAACCTGATGACAGTGCCCATTTTGTAGTAGTTGAATACTTCTTGCCCCATATTAGTATTTTCCCATCAATTTTTTTGATACGAAATTGATGTTGGAAGCTAATGTCATTAAGTTGTTCAATGCATTTCCCCTCACCATATGATCCCAGAATAAACCTTCACTTGTCAACAGTTTCTTCCAACACATCAAAAGTAGGCTCTGGCATGTATGATTTCTTAATACATTCAATTAGTGATGGCAAGCTCCCAACTTCCTTCCTCCTCAATGTGACTGAAAAAAGAATGAACATCTGATCAATATGGTCATGAGTGTGTCCAACAAGAAGGAAACCAACCTTTACCTTCTGAAAAATTCTCAATTCAACAAGGATGTTTAGATATCCATAAACAACCTGATTTTTGCTTTCATGGCAAGTGTTGTCCAATTGTAGATAGAAAACTTCAAGAAGATTACTAGACCAATGAGAAAACACATCATGAATTATGGTTATGGTCAGATTTGCATCATTATGAATATTTGGAGCTGTGAAGTACACCCTTGGCAACATTTTCCCATTGAAAACCATACAACCAACCAAGTGAAACTGAATAAAATTTTCCTCCTGTAAATTTTTGGGTGTGCGAACAAAATGTCGTAAAAGTGTTTTTTCTGTTCAATACCATCAATTATCAAACCCAAATATTTATTTGGATTATCATAACACTTCTTTCGATGCTTGTACAACTTCTTCCTTTCGTTTTCTTATTGTTCGCGATGCTCCTCAAGTTCTTTGAGAATTAAATCTACACAACATAAAAGAAATTCATTAAGAAATATGTTTTCATAGATGATGACTATACAATTTTAAAAGTTAAAGTTATGAACACTTACCTCTTTCTGAGCCTTCACATTTGTCCCTTTTTTATTTAAGAGAAGCACATGTACTACAAATCTCCATCTTTGTCTTCTTAGGAATACGAACATTGTCGAATTCTTTCTTCCATACCTTCACAAAATATTGATATGTAATAAACTAGCCATGTCCCTCAGCACCTTCTGCATATTCTTTGTATAAGTTGTATATTTCTCGTCTTGAAAAATTATCTGAAATATGTATTATCTCTCTATTTGGCATACACTCTCCATGCTTTGAAAAGAAATCTTTCATCCATGACATTGCAGTATTTGATAATGGCCCAAACTCTCTTTTATGACGTACTTCAGAATAAAATGTGGGATCCTTTTCCAAATTTTCTTGAATTCTCGAGAGACAAAAATTTCAAATCCAATGAAACATTTTGAAAGCTTTTCTACACATAAATAAATTCCTAATATGATAATCATAACCTGACCATGTAGATTGCATGCACCCAACTAAATATGAATTTT
The DNA here is from genome assembly GCA_000404065.3 of Pinus taeda. Lineage (NCBI taxonomy): Eukaryota > Viridiplantae > Streptophyta > Pinopsida > Pinales > Pinaceae > Pinus > Pinus taeda. The sequence continues at coordinate 22,609 of APFE031145730.1, forward strand.
GCATGCTTTTATTCATTGACAAATATCTCTTCTTGCTTTCTAATGCAAATGTGAAATCCATATGTTTCAATCAATTTTTTTGGCAACATTCACTTCAAGTGAGAGCGCTGATAGAACTTCTTCTCGTCAGATATTCTGCTCTACCCATTGTACAACTAGAACAACTTGCATTGATATGAAAAGGTCTGCTCGTATTCCTCGATACAATATTTATTGGCAACATCTCCATCATTTGTATAAGGATTTTCATCATCATTAAGAGGAATGTTATCCACACTATGATTAGCTCTGCTTTTCAAGTATGGACTTGGAGGATATTCTTCATCTGCCCCTTCTTCAGTGCTACTGTCATAGTCCTTAGAATTCAGACTGAATGGAAAATTTGACTCGATGTTTAATGGATATTCTTCATCATGTTCATTGTCAGTGGTACTCTCATAGTCCATAGAATTAGGACTATGTCGAAAATGTGACTTTTTACTTATTGAAGTTGCTACATCCTGTCCTTTGTCACTGCTACCTTTATACTCATTAGAATTAGGACTAAGTGCATCATCTTGTCCTTCATCACTGCTACTCTCATAGTCCTTAGAATTAGGACTAAGAGGAAACTGTGACACTCCATTCTTTTGAAATCCATAATCATGCTCTTCATCACTGTTGCTCTAATAGTCCTTAGAATTAGGACTAAGTCGACACCATGACACTGCAATCTTTTGAAATTCATCATCCCACTCTTCATCACTACTGCTCTCATAGTCCTTAGAATTAGGACTAAATGGACACTGTGACACTCCATACTTTTGAAATTCATCATCATGCTCTTCATCAATGATGCTCTCATAATCCTTATAATTAGGACTAAGTGGACACTTTGACACCCCATTCTTTTGAAATTCGTTATCACACTCTTCATCACTGTTGGTCTCATAGTCCTTAGAATTAGTACTAAGTGGACACTGTGACATTCCATTCTTTTGAAATTCGCCATCATGCTCTTCAAAAATGTTTCTATCATAGTCCTCAGAATTAGGACTAAGCGGACACCATGACACCCCATTCTTTTGAACTTCACCATCATGCTCTTCAAAACTGCTACTCTCATAGTCCTCAGAATTAGGACTAAGCGGACATCATGACACTCCATTCTTTTGAACTTCACAATAATGCTCTTCATCACTACTGCTTTCATAGTCCTTAGAATTAGGACTAAGAGGAATCTATGACTCTTTATTTATTTGAAATTCTCCATCCCCTCTTTCATCAGTGCTGCCCTCATAGTCTTTAGAATTGGGACTAAGTGGAAGAATTGACTTTCTATTCATAGTGGAAGAATTCCCGCTATATACATCAATATGAATAGAGTTGTTACACAATGAAGATGCTGATGGTGTATAAATCGAAACTTCACTAGAACAATCCATCCCTTTCAAATAGAAGATGTTGAATGATACAAATGGAGTCTCCTAAAGATATTATATAGCTTAAAGAATGAAATTTTCCCTCCAAAATATTTCCCTCCAAAAATTTTCGCGAAAATATTTCCCTCCAAAAATTTTGTTGGATTTATTTACCTTCATTTTTTTATTCTACAATTTATTGAAAAATGTAAACTAATTTTTTTTATGGAATAAATCACTAAAATTAAAATTGTAAACTACAACTTCTACATTAATTATTCTAATAGTTAAAGTATATAATATTTACCAAACAATTGATTTTTTTATAATATATTCTAAAATAAATTATCCCACATTCAACCCGTTGTAAAACAATTCTACAATATTCGCTTTATAATATTTTAAAACAAATTATCCCACATTAACTGTACGGTAAAACATATCCGTAAATTCACTTATATATTAAAATTTCATTATCACTATTACTCACATCACATCGAGGCTTTCTGAAAATTGTTGAAAGACTCGTGAATTTGTGGAGTAGCTACATCACTATCAACAACATATTCAACAATTAATTCTCACAATTAAAAGGTAAGTTAATTTTTTTTCCTTGAAAATTTTCATATTAAATTAGTTAATGAAAAAGAATATATTTTTTTAAATTAATATTTTTTTTGGGCCAAAATAATAATTACATCCATCGTGAGTATGGTGGGCCTAATCAAACTCAATCACTCAATACCCGTGGGTGGGCTGCCATGGTGTCACGAGGTGGGCTGGGAGGTTAGGCGAGCGGGTAGGGTGTGAGGGCGTGGGGGGTTGGTAGGGGTTGTGGGGGTGGCCAAACGGCTCGCCCGCCTGTTGTGGGGTTGGGAGATTCTCAGAATCGCCCAATCCCTACAGCAGTCGGGTGAGCTGCCAGGGTGGGCGCGACAGCCCGACTCCACCCCTACCTCCAACTCCCTTCCCGACACCGTCACTCCCTTCACCCACACCC
>APFE031145730.1:39066-64690 GCA_000404065.3 Pinus taeda
TTCCTTTCATGATCGAGACAGTCGAGCAGAGGCTATCTTAGAGTGAGTTCATACTGATTTGTGTTGACCATTCTTGATGGTATCCATAGTGAAGAAAAGGTATTATGTGATTTTAATTTATGACTATTCTCGTAAATCCTGGATTTATTTCATGCAGAAGAAGGACCAAACTTTCACAAAGTTTTGTGAGTTCAAAGCTTTGGTCGAGAAAGACTCAGGGAAGAAGATCAAGGCCTTGAGAAGTGACAATGGTGGAAAATATGTCTCTCAAGATTTTAAGGACTTCTATGTAGCAGAAGGAATTAAACGAGAGTTGATGGCACCTCATAACCCACAACAAAATGGGGTGGCGAAGAGGAAGAACAAAAATATTGTAGGGGCAGCATGGGAAATGTTGCATGAACAAGGCCTACCACTTCACTTGTGGGCTAAGGAATGCAACGGAGTGGTATATTTGCAGAATAGAAGCCCACATCACATACTTGGGATGAAGACACCAGAGGAAGCTTTATCCCTTAAGATACCAAATGTGGGTCACTTCAGGATCTTTGGCTCATCAATATATTGCCATGTGACAAAGGATGCACGAAAGAAGCCTGAGCCCACAACAGAGTTTGGGATACTTTTGAGGTACATTGATACACCTCACAACTATCGGGTGTACTTGCCTACAAGTAGGAGGATAGTGGTTCACAGAGATCTCAAGTTTGATGAGCAGAAGACCATGCAAGTTTCCCTTGAGAGGGAGCTCAAACTATAGGATGTGGAGGAACTTTTGGTTCCTAATGAGGAGGAGCCTCAGACTGATGCAGAGCAGCTGCATGCATAGGTTCCAAGAGTGGAGACATCCACCCAAGTAGAGTATTTGAGGGATGGCAGGAATTGCATAAGAGAATTTGACTAATTGTTGGAGGATGCGAGAGAGAATTTGGGAGCACCATCTTCTTAGCAAAAAAAGAGGAGGTCACCTGAGAGATACACTAGATACGTGGCCCTTGCTAGGGAATGTGTTGAGGCCAAGCCATCTTCCTTTGTGGAAGTCGTGTAGCAACCGATTTCGGTTGATTATATGGTGGAGGAGTATAACTCCATAGTTCGCAATAGCATTTGGGAAGTGGTACTGAGACTGGAGAACAAGTTAGTTTTGAGTTCCTGTTGGCTTTACAAGGTAAAGCAAGCTGCTAATGGTAGTGTGGGGAAGCATAGGGAAAGATTTGTTGCCCGTGGCTTTTCACAGGTCGGGAGGATCATGTTGCTGCAGTATATTTCGAAAGAGGAGCAAGATGCTGACATTTTTACAAAGGCATTGTCAAAGTGTAAATTCAAGTTTCATAGAGACAGGATCGGGGTGGTAGATAATGCCTTTGTTGTTGAGAGGGAGTGTTGAAATATTTCAACAAGAATATTCCAACTTAATTTTTCCTTTGATTAAATTGTGAATTAAAATCGAATTTAGTCTTAACGGCTACTTGGAAATCATTAATTAATTTATTTTAAATTAATTAGTTGGAGAAATTCAAGTTAGAAGTCTTTTTGAATTCATGCAAGAGCTATCCCTTAAATTAAGGAGATAATATTGAGTTATATTTGAGTTGTAATTAGTTAACTCAGTTTATTGAGTTAATTCTAGTTAAATTAGTTCCAAATTGTTAAGGGAACTAATAGTGAGTTAACAGTCAGTTGATGCATTGATGCATTAATGCACTCAGAAACTCATGCATGTTTATTATGAGAAATACCTAGTGTAGATTAATTTTCAAGGATAGTGTACTATTAGTTGCATGTGTTTTCTCATGGAGAAAACTCATGCATGCAGTCAAGGATTAATCCTTGAGGATTGCATATTTTTGAATGCTAATCATCTACAAGGAACAACACAAGGAAATAGGAGCTTGGAGGGCAGAGAGGAAGGTTGGAGATAAGACAAGATTTCATGTGAGCATCTGTGAGGATTGTGCTGAGAGCCAACTAGCTGTGAGAGCTAAGGATTTTTATAATTCCTATGTATTTCCACCATGTATGATATTACAATAGTGTGGGGTTTTTACCTGAGACTTTCCCCAAAGTATTTTCATGTGTATTGTGCCATTGATTCTTCTTCTTTTGGTTATATTGTTCATCTTGATATTTAAGCTTCCACAAATTGATAGTAGAAGTATGTTATATTATTCTACTTTGAATTATATTACATTATTGGGTTAACCTATCACAAATTTTCTATAGAAATGCTAAACTTCTTAGAGTCTGAAGCTATGGTGATAGAGTCACTCCAGTTTCAATCTAGTTCTTAGTGTTGTCATTCAAGGATTTTCTATCAACCACCAATGATTTTAGTTGATTAGAAAAGTTCTAGCATGAAAAAGGAAATTCTCTCTATTCCTGAGGTTGGGTTGGATGCAGTAATTTCAGCTTCAGAGATTCTCTATGGAAAATATGATAAATCCAAGCTCGTTGATAATGGTTTGTCAAATTCATTTCAATTCTCAACCCTCAAGCATCAAGTATATATATAATTAGTCACAAAGGAAGATGGTAGATCAATGACCAAGGTCAAGAAATACTACAGAGTTATCCAACGGTCCACACCATTACATATGAGGAGTTTTCATGTGTTTGACACAACTCTTGCACAAATGAAATGCAGTAAGTTATTAATCACCAGGATGCATGGTGGGTCACTCTAGCTTGACCAGTACCCAATTCATGCGGTTGACATTCTAAGACTTATAGGTGTATGAGAAACAGGAGATGTGATTTCAACCACGTTCCTAGAAAATTAAAAAAGAGTGAAGAAAGAAGGGGATGTCAACTACTATGCCAATTATAACACCAGGAGAGGGGGAAGGGAGTGTGCATCGACCTGATCAACAACCAGAAAATTAGGTTCAGTTGCTACATCATTCCAAGGAAGATGATGTGCCATTTCTCAAATAATTAGTGCACCTTAAACATGATTTCAGTTGTAGAGCATTGCACAGAGAGTGCCCAACTGAAATGGTGTTGTTTTCTCCTCACTGAGTTATTTGAAGCCTATGAAGATATCTAAAAGTGGACCACCAATATCATCTATGGCTATCTAGTAGTTTATTTAGAAATGTGGAATTGATGCCCACCAAAGGGAAAGGACCTAGTGCCAATAATAGAGGAGAAACCCTTCGCTCTCTGATATGTGTCATGGAGGAATTTGGGAGACCCGACTAGCAAAGAAATAAATGAGCCTTCATTTAGTGGTTGGTATGTAAGGATACTCGAGGTGATTAGATCTACTGAAAGGATTCCCAAGTCGTTGTTGGATGAATATTTGGGAACAATTTGGTTTGGGGCTACTCATGGGAACACCTTTGTAGGGTCACACTCGTTTAGGCACACACCTTTTCAGTGCGGGCTCAAAAATTTGTGTTACCAGTCAAAGCTTTTCATGTAGAAGTTAGGTCATAGCCAGGGATCACAAGGGAAATTAAAGAAGGGAAGTTCCTATACTTATTTGATGGGATGGTACCATCACCACTACCAAGTGAAACAATTGTGGAGACCGGGAAGTGGATCACTGAACATGAGTTTCAGTCGGTCCTCACACAACTGAAGAAGAAGATGAGCTCGTTCAATGAGACCATTGTGAATATCATCATTTCATCATGTTTGGTTCCCAACAAAAGCTAAGTTACAATTTTTACACAACAAAATCCTTTGGTTACCACCCCTCATATTGTTGCAATACCATCTCTAGTGACTCATTCGTAGTCTAAACTTACAATCAAAAAACTTTGTAAAACCAAAAGTACCAAGCCTCCCGCAAGATCCAAGAAGAAAAAGTCAAATCCTGTAGTGAAAATCACTAACCTCGCCATTGAGGGACCCCAGTCCATCACGGCCTCACCCATCATAGAATAAGTTACACCTTCCACATTCATAGTTTCGCTAAACTCACGCGATCCATCCCCACACACCACATCGACCTCTGAAACCCTATCAAATAAAATTCCCTCTAGGACATTGTTGGGCACAGAGGACATGGAAGTTGATTCATTTGTTTAGTCTGTAATGGCAGTCCCTAGTGGAGAAACTGCTACCACCTCCATGATGTCATTGCTACTTGAGTCGATCCCACTACTGAACACAAGTACTGTGAATCCACAGTCGCTTATTACCACTATTGAGCCCTTCATGCTCCCATTTCCGTTAAATCCCCCCGTTGTACCAAATCTTATTTCCATATCATCCATGCCATAACTTTCAAGGCCATCATAGCAAGCCACATCACCCGACAAACATTTAGGCAAGTTTGTTGCTAGTGGGAAGTGCCTGTAGAGTCGATTCCCTAATCCATATAGCATGTAGTAGAATGATTACCAAAGCTGATCATCATCCGAGTTGTTCAACTTTATACAATAAAGGGCTGCATATATACACAATCACCTTGTTTCCCATCATGAGTAGCAATAGAAGGAAATCCTTCCCCTCATAGTTGAATAGGACTAGCTCCTCTAGGACAATCAACAACTTTAGGAATAGGTTGATCATATCACTTCGCAATTCTAGGCACTATGGCATGCCATTTATGATGTAGTAACTGAGTATTTTGAATATTTCTCCACCTGCAGCTTCGTTGAATGTTGCAAACATATCTAGACTGTGTGCAATGATCTGATCTCCTCTAACTGAGAGCTCAGGAAAAACCTCATTGCTATGTGAAATGCAATGCCAAACCCTTCCATGGCGTATGTCGATGAGATTGAGAAAAATCTCACCATTGCAACCACTCTTAAGGCCCCTATCCTCGAGTCTCTGAATGATGGGTACACCTTACTACATTAGGTTCATGACTGGTCTTGCAACCTTGCAAAGAAGAATCAACCAATCTACCCACTCCACCAATGAATTAATCAACTCCTCATTGACATTAAAAACTCTAAGGATAAGGAGCAGTGGAAGCGGCTCCAAGCAAAAATCACAACTTTGGAATTCCGCATATAGAAGATCAACGATGAGTTAGCCAAGACCAAACAAAAACACTGTGATCTCCAACCCCCAGTCTCAATTCATGTGAACACTTTCCAAGAACTCAGTGAGGATATGGACAAACCATGGGCTTCCCTATTGATGACTCAACCATCTAAACCAATGTCTAGCATGATGACTAAATTAATAAATAAAGTAACATAAATCATAGGACCCTTGCAAGTAGCACTCGACAACTACAATCAATTCTTGTAGGGGACTATTGCAGCTGCGTCGAACTTAGGGCCTTTGTTTGGAGAAGAAGGCCAAGAAGAAGTGGCAGCAACACCACAAGAAGCACCACCACCACTAAGGGAAGCACCGACAATAGTATTAGTAGAAGCATTAGAAGAAATTTCAACAACATCAGTGGAAGATTGAATCAGGGACAAGTCAGTGGAATATGCTCGATGCTTGTTGGGGCCTTCAATTTTATATTTTGTGGAGAAAGAAGTTGATGACAGGTGGCAGAGGTGACCATTGGGAAGTTGAGGAGTTATCAACTGAGGGAAGAATATAAACAAAAGGAAGATTGGCAGTTGTAGATGAGTGGAGGGGAGAAGTAGGGACAATTGAGCAAGGAAAGAGAAGAAGTAGCTGAGGATGAAGACACTTGAGAAAATTCAAAAATGAACTAGCAATTCGAGAGGATGGCACAAGATAAAAAGTGGAAGAAAGAGTGAAGGAGGGGTCATTGCTAGTCAGTTGCATCAAGTATCTAATGTTTCCATTCTTCTTGTGTTGTGCAATGATGGGAGACACTCTATGATCATATTTGTATGAGTTTGTATACCGGTTGTGTTATTACTAATATTGAGGATCAGGCCATGAGCCTGATGTATTGTGTTATGTTATGCTAATGAAGAATATTATTATTGAGTTATCATGTGTCCTTGTGTATTATGCTGACTATTCATTTTTTTATAGATGCATATATTTAGGCATTCTTTTGATATAACATTAATAGATCGTTGCAATCTAGTTATTTTTCATGTTAAGCTACCATCCATTTCCCTCTTCTGGTTGACATGATTCCCTTGATATCAAATTCCAAACCTCATCTAACGTCGGTTGTGGCACGCCTCAGGCAAGACTCCTTCCCCTTCCTGGGTAAGGTCAAAATGTCAACGTTGTGCTAGACTACAACAGAGCCTTGTTGGCCTCTTGTGCTCAAACCTAGTATCTCAACCTTCTTGTCATTTTTGTGCCAACACGTGGAGCATATACAACTCTAACTTCTTTATTTGGCTATAAACCACTCAATGCGTAAGTAAAGAGATAAGTATAAACTATCAGTTTAAATAACTTTATGATTTAGTGTGTTTTAAATATTTTATGAATTATCTCATAAGCTTCATGTATTTTTAAAGTAGGTTGAATACTAAATTTTCCAGCATAAATATATGTTGTTGACTATCAAGGAAGAAATATCAACATTAATATATTAGAATTCATTATAGTCACATAATGGAGTTGAATATTTAAGAAAGTAGGCCATTATGGTGACATTGGAACCCTGTGATATGCATTGATCTCCATGAGTTATGATATGACAAAAAAATTATGTTATTAAAGAAAGGTATAAAAATTGCTTGGCTATGAATACTCTTCCTATCTGAGGAATCCCTTCCAAGGAATGGATCACCCAAAGGACTGAGGAAGTAGAGAAGGGGATGCCTAAAATTGTAAGGTGAGTGATCGCATGAAGAGGAACCAGATCACTCAAGGGATCGATGAAGAATAGAAGGGGATGTTGGAACTTGAAAATGAACTGGTTTCAAAAATTCATATGCACACTTAGTGGGATGAAACTTACATTTAGTGTGTCCCGTAAAGTAATGATTTTAATTCATTCCTCGAAGAATCCTTGAATGACATCGGCGAACATGATAATTTAAGACATGGGAAATGTAACTATGATAAAAAGATAAAAACATAGAGCTATGATTTTGTTGATGTCCCATATTTTTTAGAATAACAGTGATGGTGTTCCTTTAAGGGGGTGGGGTTTACAACATCCCCCTATTCTACCCCTGCTTATTATAACAATGATTATCATTACAATGTGGAAGGACCACGACTGGTTGGACCTATGACTAGACATATAATTATTATTATTAATTAATTAAAGCAATTGAAGGTTGGATATCCTTACACATCCCTATTTCGAGGTGGAAAATTTCTTACTTACCTATCCTAATTTCCCACTCACCTTTCTTGAATATCCATGACACATACCAATCAAATAAATTTCAAGGTTGCTTGAATACTCATAAAGTTAGTTTTCTGATAGATGTTATGTGATGTGATTGGGACTAAAATAGAGTAAGAAGAAATCATTATGAAGTGTCACAAAATTGAAGGAGTGGAATGAAACCATCACCTTAAGAGGGAGGATGTAGCATAATAAATAAATCAAAATCTTGAGAGGTAAAGGGACGTGATCAAACTTACCAGTACAAATGGGGTAGATGGTTACCATTATGGGGTTCCCACTCGTGAATGGAGAGGGGATTATTTTGGCCTCTCATTCATACATCATGAAAGGAGAAGGAAATAAGATCCAATTCAAGATCTAGAAGCTACAACAAAAGAGAAGAAGATGGTGCATTGGTGCCTAGGAGATTAGGATTGATCGGCTTGGGTTGGGTCATATTCCACTGTATTATGATAACTTTCCATTGATCATATGATCTACACTCTATGGCTTTGATAATGATTAATGTAGCTATGTTTATAACTAGTGAGTTCCTTTTATAATCCTTTGTGGCCTATATAAGTTTTAGTCAATGCATGGGCCACTAAGTGTTGGTTGTTTAGCTAGTGAAGTGCTAGAATAGTGGACTCCATCTCTCCAAATAATTTTCAACCCATTAAAGAGAACCCTTTTTCCAATGAAAACATCTCCGTCAAACCCTAGATCCGGTTGAATGGCAGTTAAATACAAGAAAGGTTGTAGTATTAGTTGGCCTATGGTTGGGTGGAGAGTGGAATTCCTTCCATTAGTTGGAATTTAAGTATTATTGAGATAAGTATTGTTGATAATGAATTTTAGCCTACATTTTATGGTATGCCTTACTATGTTTATGACTAATAATTGATTGTGTGTCACTTATGTAAGAATGTGTTGAAAGTGTTGGACCTTCCAACACTCAAGGGGTCTCCCTGATATGTGGTCCCAATTAGACCTCACACTGTTTGAGATAGGCATATGGCATAGTTGTCATTTTCTTAAAGATTTTCCTTGGCTCTAACTATTAGAAAGAGAGAGGAATGCATATGTGCCTTTGAAAAGAAAGTAACTGTGCTTGGTGAGTGTTTGGTTGTAGGTGTGTCAAGGTTCTTCTACTACAGAGGGAAAAGAAAATGAGCCTATAAGAGAGAAGTAATAGTACCACTATAGTAGAAACACACACAACAAGAGATATCTGTCCAACATCCAGTAGAATGGTCCATAAAGATGCGACGGGCATTGCAACCACTACAACACATTCTCAATGTGATAATTACTAAAATAACCGAAGTAGTTAAATTACTTTAGTACAAGCGGAAACAAACATGAATCATAAAAATTCATAAAATAGTCTTACAAACATTCGTAATCCATGCTTGAAGAACATGTTGGCCATCAGGATTCATATATTAACTAAAAGTCCTCGGACACATGTATACAACGAACACCACTAGCTCCAATAGTCGAGCATTGGAGCCACTACTTACTCCCTAAAAGAACTGGCTTGTCTCTCTCATTCCTTCAAGGAGGAGGAGCCAAGGTGAAAATTCCTTTTCTCATAAAATGAGGGTGTACATATAACCAACCGGGTGATGCTTCACCTCCCTTGTCACTCTTTGACTACCTTCATGACTATTTGACTTCCCATGACTTTTCGACTTTACATGACTCTTCATATTGTGTACATGTCCTTTGGACTTCCACTTTATAATACATTTTGAATAGGAATTTACATAATCCACAAAAGTGACATGGGATATGATGACTCATTACATGAGATGACATGAAATTGATGACATGGACTACATGATGACATGGAAATTTCAAGTCATTATTTCTACTTCTTTCTATGTGTTTTCTTGAGAATGTTGTTTTTTCCACCTCCATATGGCTTAGAGATGAGGAGTCTTCATGGATAACATATCTTGACAAATAGTCACAAATTAGTGTCCCTTTACTTTATTTAGCTATAGGGGTGTCTTTTTGCATGTTCCCTTCTCCATTTCATTCTTCATCATCTTTTCATCTAATTATAGAGTACATGCATCTATAATTAACTCATTACAAGATAACATAGTTTGTTAAACCCCTAGTCTAACATGTTTCATGAAAATCCACTGGATGAGCTGGAACTGGGTGGATGGTTGAGGGAGAGGCTTAGCTACTACACAATTATGTATCTCAGTAATTTAGGGGTCGGGCTTTAGCCTTGAGGCTACATAATGTGCAGTTCAGGATGGACTGAGGAAGAATATTGCACAGTGGGGGAGATTAGGGAACGAGCCTTAGAGCTTAACCACTAATTTCTTGCATTGTGTAGTTCCATAAGGTAAATGATTCTAGATGATTGCAAATTTGTGCAATTCAGGAGCTCAAGGGTTGGGATTAAGGATTGAGACTGCGGAATGTGTAGTACTAACCAGGCATGAGAGAAAAATTGTGCAATTTTTGGGGTTAGAGGATGAGCTTAAGCACTGTAATTTCATAGTGCATAGTCCTGGGAGGAAGGAAATGCACATTTCATAGTGCCAAGAGGTAGGATTATAGCTTGAGGGTTGATACTGCACAATACATAGTTAAGGAGGGCCAAATGAAGTTAAGTTTCTTGTTCTAGAGTATTTATGAATTTGGCTAAGTGTGGGATCGATGAAGCTAATGTGAACAATGATAAGACCTAATAGTGATCCTAGAATGGAACATATTAAGACACAATATAGATCATCATGAACACATCAACAACAAACTTTCCTCAGTGCGACAATTTTGCGACAACAAGTGTGACACCAAAGATACACTTTGCGACGACCGTGACAACACTTGTCCTATAGTGCATGAAAAATTGGAAATCAGTGCGGTGAATGTTTACATAGTAAGAAAAACTCATTTAGAAAAAGATAACCACTTAAAACCACCAAAACAAGCTTATATACATCGTGCAATAGTTAACATGCAAAAATATGACACTTTGATTTTTTTGCAAATGGGAGAAAAACAGTTAGAGAAAGCACACTCAATGAGTCTCAATGTTTGCAACAACAATATGCAAGATCAAGGTAGCCTCTAAAATTTGGGTGTAGTCCAAAGTTTTGGAAGCTCTTGTAGCAATGGAAATGCCTAGTGACAACCTGGTAGAATTCCATATTCTCTATCTCAGTTGATTCTTTTCTGCAGGGTCTTAGTTCTTCAGGGAGTATTGAATGATCATGCAGATAAATTTTGCTTCCCCGCTTACCCCATAAGTAAACATAGTCCTGTTTGTGCCATCTTGGTTGAAAATGAAGATAAGATCAACCATATCACAATCTTTCAAATCACAAAGGGTAGTATAGTTTGTGAGCTTTATATTTTTAGAGTATAGTTTTTCATCTTTGGTGTTCCTCCGTTGCGAGAATGCCTTGAGAGTACTACAACGGAGTCACTAGAGGAATAAAAACATTTCTACGCTACTAGTGAGAATGGATAGTACCCCAATGAGTTATCTTTCTTCACCTCTCTTTGGAGGAAGCCTTTCTCTTCTTTCAGCTTTATTTATATCTATATAGGAATATGCATAGGCACTTAATCATTTTAAGGGAGGAAGAGGGATCCCAGATTATTGAGAAAAGGAGAGGTTGTTCCTTCATATAATCATATTAAAGACCTCTGATTTAGGTTTTCTTGTTTGGATTTTTCTCTTTTCCTCCTCTACTAACTAGATAAGCATGAAAATGTTGAAACTTAAGGAAACGAGTGTGAGAATAAGGTTTCTAGAATAGATATAGGTATCATGGTTTGGCACAAAAATATCCTTATCGACAGATCGTATTTTCTGTCAAAGCACCATTGACCAAAATACACAACTAACCAACACAAAGAAGGAGGAACGAAGATTAGCTAAACCGTGTACCATCACAAGACTCATTTTAACTCATCCATACATAAAGAAGCGAGAGAACACATTCATAGATGATGCTTATTTACATAAATGAAAAAAAATATGTAAGTCCAACGAAGAAAGAAAAAAAGAAAAGACAATATGTACATAGGGCATGGTACAACCCAAGATTATCATTCAAAATAGTGTTTTAAGTATTTTCCATTAAAAATAAGAGATTCAATCTTCTTGTCTAGTGATTGAAGATGATATGTTTGTTGGCCAATATTTTTGTGGACATTGAATGATCATATCCACAGGGATTGAAAATTAGTGTGTTTTCCATTGTCCTTGTGGGTTTTGTCTAACTTTAAAACTAGGTCACCCTCACTGAATTGATTCCTCCCTGCAGACTTCCTATTAAACCACCTCTTGATATGAATCTAGTGAAAAGAACATTTTTATTTTCGTTTCTATATTTCTTCCTATAGCTTGTGTAGATTTTTTATCCTAATCAGAACCAATAAGCACAACTTTCCCTAGGATTCTTGAGAAAGTTGAAAGGTAGACAAATATATGTTCAGGGGTAGGATGGTTTCTTTTCCATACACTAGGAGGTAAGGAAATGTAATCAAAATAGGTTCTTGCATGACTTGGTCAACCCATAATGAATTCACTAAAGGAGAGTGTCAATTACCCTTTTTAGAGAAAAAAATCTTCTTGATAATGTAGATAAGGTTATTATTAATGGACTCAACAAGACAATTTCCTTGTGGATAATAATTATCAGAATGTTTCAATACAATTCCATTTTATAATCCAAACTCGTATAATCTTAACGATTAAAAGTATGTTACATTCTAAAAAAGAACTGAAGTCGGAATGCCAAACTTGAAAATGATATTCTACTTAAGGAAATCAATGAGTTCCTCATCATTCACCTATTTGAGTTGAACCTCTTCTTCCTACCATGTGATGTAATATGTGGCAGTTAGGATATAATGGTGTTTCTTTGATGAGTGTAGAAAATTTTTACCAATAACATCAAGGCCCCATTGTTGAAATGGTTCTTCCACACTGACAGGCTGCAATGGGGCGACTGATTCCTTTCCTCAACTGACACACTTCTAAGAGACCAAACACTTCTAGACATATGCATGAGAATATTTGAATAATGCGGGCCAATAAAGATTGGCTTGCATACATTTGTACATTTCTTTGTCAACCACAAATTTTCCCCCGACTGGTCCATCGTGAAGATCACACAACACTCTCTTTGAATCATGTGCTTCTAGGCATCTAAGAAATACTCCATTTTGGTGCTTTGTGAAAATCACCTCATGCACCAACTGATAAGATAATTATTTTAATGTGAATGCCCTTTTCTATCATATGGATAAGTGAGAGGGAAAAGTTCAATTCTCAAGATACTAGCACAGATCCGCGTATCAAGAGTTAGAGTTAGAAGTGGGGGAGGCTCGCTGAACATTATACATTTCAATTGATTTCTCCCAACTAGACGGATAATCTTCTTTTGCATCCACCGCTTCCGGTGTTAGCCAACATAGACCATGGCCCTTTATGGTGTGATCTGGTTTGAATTTGAAGTCATACTCTTGCAAACGAGTCATCCAATTCGCTCTTCTCTCATCTAGATTTTGTTCGAGAAACAATGATCTGACTGTTGGGTGCAGAACAAATATAATGTAATGATCCTTCAAGAGATAGGGCCAGAGATTATTTACCAATTTATAGACTGCATACACAAGTTTATCAATGGCAGGATAATTAAGCTAAACTCCTTGTAGGTGGCACTCATAAAATATATTGTTTCTCATTCTTTTGATCATCGTTTTGCGTATGTACAATGGAAAGTCAAGTGTGAGAAGCGAAGGTGTAGAGAAGAAAATATTTGTTGAAATTTGGGTTGTAAAATCCTGGTGCCTCTATGATAGCTTTCTTTCTATGGGAAAATGAATTCTTTTCCCTTTTATCCCACTTATATATTGCATCCTTCCTTACCATATCCAATATAGGTTTCACAATCTGAGTGTAATCAGAGATGAACTTGTGAAGAAATTTGATCTTACTAAGGAAGGACTGCATAGATCTCTTATTCACTCAGAAGGGAATATGTTTAATATATTTTACCCTTGCAATTTAATCCCACTTTTCACTATAATATGTCCCAAGGGGTTTCCCTTGGGCACTGTAAAAATACTCTTCTTGGGATTAATATATATCTCATACTTTCCACATCGCTCGGAGATTTTATTCAAGTGTTATATGTGGTCAGATATCTTCTTTGAAAACACTGTGGAATCATCAAGATACACCACCATGTTCTCTCCCATAATTCTTTGAAATGTCATGTGCATTTCACATTGAAAGGTCACATTGACATTATCTAGTCCAAATGGCAATCATTTGAATGCGAACGTGCCCCACTTCATTCAGAAAGCAGCTTTTAGTCTCTCAGGCTCTAAGACCAGAACCTGGTTGTAGCTCGAATAACCATCTAGCAAAGAGAACATCTTTGACCCTGATATTGTTTGCAATATATGTTCCATAGAATGAATAGGGTAATTGTCTTTGTCCGAGGTGTAGTTGAGATTTTGGAAATCAACACACAACAAGATTTCCCCATACTTATTTCTTACTAGGACCAGATTAGATACCCAGGTTGAATGTCACACCTTATAAATGATCTGCACATCCAACAACTTTCTCAACACCTTTTGAATCAAGGGCTCAAGCATCATATGTGTTTTCTGCAACTTCTATTGAAAAGGCTTGGCCCCTTCCTCTATCGGGATAACATGCTGGATTGTTCATGTGTCGTAAGCTTGGAGTTCATCATATGTCCATGTAAGAACATATCGGTACTACCTGGATAAGTGGATTAAGGCTTGTTTCTCTTATGGTCTACAACAAGTACCAAGATTGACAAACTTCAGTTCTTTCTCTGTTCCAAAATTTATTTGTTCATGCGAAGCATTTAACTATGTCTTTTTGCATTGACTAGTCCTTTGAAGTGATTCTGCAAGTCATACAACGTTTCCAATGATACCATGCCCTTCAGCATGGGATTCTCCTTGTTTTCATGAGATGCATCTTGCAATTCTCTTTTGTGCTCATATTCATCGATAGTTGTATCTTTGAATACATCTACATTCACCATAAAGTTCAGTATCTATTGGTCATCATTAAAAATGTGTAAACTAGTGATGAAATTGATTTTACCATTAGTCAAAGTACTCTTTGATGGATTATTTTTTCCAGAGTTTCTTTAAGTGTTCTGCACTGAGTTAATAGGTAGTGTGATCTCCCTTAACAAATGTTCTTTCAGTTTCTTCCTTGTAAACTCTAGTTCAGAATCTAGACCTTGGCTTCTCAATTTATATCGACCATTCTACTTTTGATCATGGTCTTCATTCAGTGGCTTCTTTTCAACAATTTTGTTTTCAATTGTGTATACACAACTAAATGTATTTACTATGTGCCCAACACTTAGAGTTTATTTTGTTGTAGCAGTTTATTTCTTTTTTTTTAGAGTCTCAGTCTTTTTATCTTAAAGTACATTTTTTATGAAATGCACAGCTAGAGCGTTCATGTTGTGATTCCATTGCGGGAATGTCTTTTCTAAATGATATTCTTGATGAAACAAACAATATTTATCCATGGTCATGCAATTAACATTCAACATGACATTCAAGCTTTGCAGATATTTGGCTGGGTAATTGTTGTTGTTGTCAGAGTTTTCATCCCTTCTTAGAAATTTGAATTTAGGACGATTTCTTCTTACGGTGGACGCGCTTGACCTCTATTTTAACTCTACCAGCTCATTGGATAGATACTTGGTGGTATAGGTCAAGCTTTCAAGATCAGTTAATTATTTTTCCTTCGCCTTACTTAAGGAAGCCTAAGAATCTTTGCTCATGTCTTTTGAGTCGTTCGATGATTTACCATCCATGCTGACTCCAATTATGCACAAGTCCTTCTCAACTGCAATATCTTCTTCATAATTCTTTGCACGAGTTGACTTTGCAATTCTCTTCACGAACTACGAAATTCTTGTCGATAAGGTAGAATTATAATAATCAATAGTGATGGAGTCATGAGGTTTAATATCTATAGGAAATCTATTCAATATACAATTGAACCTCTCATTAAAATATTTAACCTTCTCTTCTGGCTCCATCTTCAGATTTCCTAGATGTTTCAATAACATGGAAGGAGTTTTGTCATCGGAATTCTTTTCAAGAAATAGATTCTTAAACCCCTTCCAATTCTAGATTGAGTTTAGACGGATACCATGATACCTTATAGTTGATCTTCCATCTATGGTACAGGGGAAAATTCTACATGCAACATCATCGTAATGTACCTGAAGCACTTGCAGAAGTTGTCCAAATGGTCCTCCACCTTCACTGCTTTGTTAGGGTCATACCTGAATAACAACTTCTCTAGGTGCCTCAGCGTCTTATGTAAAAAACTCAACATAGAAAGTGGACCTCAAATCACCCAACCCATATCTTGGTATGCAATATCTTCATCTCTGTGCTCATCCTCTTTTTCAGAATCTGATGGATCATTTTATTATTCTCCATAATCTTACGGATCTTCTCCCTCTTATTCTTCACCACCTATCCCACTGAATGTGTCATCTAAGAGTACAACGTTTTTTCCATCACCATCATTAAAATATGGAGGTTTCTCTAGTTTCTCTTCACTTTTTGCAGTGTCTGCTAGCTCTTCAATGGTCGCGAGAACTAGAAGTTTGTCTTTCAAAATCATTATCCCAGTAGGATTGGTTGTGTTCTTACTTGGAAAACAAGGAATATTGTCTACTCTAGGAATCAATCCAATATCCTTCTCAAACTTATGGCATATAGGTCATATGGACCAGATGTGCTCATAAGAGATTTCACAAGTTTGTTCAAGATCAGTCTGAGAAGATCTTCCAATTTTAGGAATATGAGCAGGGGAGGTACTGGGAATATTGTTTCCTTGACTAGAAGAAGTATTATGAGGATGTGTGAGGTTATGAGCTACAAAAATCAGATTTCCCTCCTTCTAGCACCAGAAATGTTGACAGTCCTTGACCTGCCAACATTCAAGTGGTCTCCCCAATATGTGGTCCCAATTAGACCTCACACTGTTTGGGATAGGATCCACATATGGAATATGGCCAGGTTACCATTTTCTTGAATATTTTTCTTAGCTCTAATAGATAGAAAGAGAGAGGAATGCATGTGTGCATTCAAAAAGAAAGTAAGCATGCCTAGTGAGTGTTCGGTTGTAGGTGTGTCTAGGTTCTTCTACTACATAAGGAAAAGAAAGTGAGCCCCTAATAGAGAGGTAATAGTACCACTATGTTAGAAACATGCACAATGAGAGATACATGTCTAACATCCAGCGGAATAGTCCATAAAGATGCAATGGTCATTGAAACCACTACAACACACTCTCAATATGATTAAGCACTAAATAACTAAAATAGTTCAACTAATTTAGTATAGGTGGAAATAAATATGAATCATAACCAATGACATAATATTCTTACAAAAATTCATAATCTATGCATGAAGAACATGCTAACCATTAGGCTTCATATATTAAGTAAAAGTCCCCAGATGCATGTATACAATGAACACCACTAGCTCCAATAGTGGAGCATTGGAGGCACTACATTCTCCCAAAAACTACTAGCTTGTCTCTCAGATTCCTTGTGGGAGGAGCCAAGGTGAAAAATTCTTTTCTCATATAATGAGGGCGTATATATAACCAATGGGGTGATATTTCACGTACCTTGTGACTCTTTGACTACCCTCATGACTATTGGAATTCCTATGACTTTTTGAATTTAGATGACTCTACATATTTTGTACATCAACTTTACAACACATTTTGAATAGGAACTTACATAGTCCACAAAATTGATGTGGCATATGATGACTCATGACACGACATGACATGGCACTGATGACATGGACTACATGATGACATGGCAATTCTAAATCATTCTTGTTGCTTCTTTATATGTGTCCTCGTGAGAATTCCCTTATGTCTACATACATATGGCTTATAGACGAGGATTCTTCAGTGGTAACATATCTTGAGCAACGATCGTAAACTGGTGTCCCTTTTCTTTCTTTAGATACAAGTGTGTCTTCTTGCATGTCCCCCTTCTCCATATCCTTCTTCATCATCCTATCATGGTAACATAGAGTGCCTGCATCTACAATTTACTCAAGACAAAACGACATCAGTTTGATAAACCACTAGTATAACATGATGCATGACAATCCACTAACTAAGACAAAACTTGGTGGAAGGTTAAGGGAGAGGCTTAGTGACTACACAATTTTGTATCTTAGGTAGTCATGGGTGAAGCCTAAGCCTTGATATTTCACAATACATAGCTCGGGTTGGACTAAGCAAGAAGATTGTGCAGTTGGGGAGCTCAGGGAGCTAGGATGAGGGCTTAAGCACATATTTTTCCCACTACATAGTTCCAGAAGGCAAAGGATACTATATGATTGTGCTATTATGCAATTCCAAATCTCAAAGGTTGGGCTTCATCACTGAGACTGTGCAATGTGCATTATTGACTGGGAAGGAGAGAGAAATTAAACAATTTTTAGGGTCAGAGGCTAAGCTTGAGCACTATGATTGTGCAGTGCACAGTCCTCGGAGGCAGGAAATTTTCATTACCTAGTACCAAGAGGCAGGGTTTTAGCTTGAGGGCTGAGATTTCACAATGCATAGTTGAGGAGGGTCAAATGAAGCTAGTTTTCTTGGTCAACAATCTTTCCAAATTTGGCTAAGTGTGGGATCAATGAAGCTTATTTGAACATTGATAAGACCTGACTGTGATCACACACTTACAACATTTGATGACATAACACGGATCATTCCAAAATCATGAACAATAGACTTCCCTTAGTGAGAAAAAATTTCGGTAACGACACCAAGGATACACTTTGTGATGACCGTGACGACACTTGTGTGACAATGCTTGAAACTTTTGAAATAAGTGCGATGGATGTTCACATAGTAAGAAAATATAATTTACACAAAGAAAACCCCTTCAAACCACCAAGACAAGCTTATATGCATCATGTGACACTTAACATGTAAAAATATGACACTTTGGTTTTCTTGAAAATGAGAGAAAAACACCTAGATAAAACCCATCCAATGAGTCTTAGTGTTTGTGATGAGAGTATGCAAGATCAGGGTAGGCTTCGGAATTTGGGTGTATGCCAAAATTTTAGAGGGTGTTGTAGCAGCGAGAACATCATACCTAATTTATTATATAAGCACGACTAACTAGCTAACATGTGTATCAATGGTGTGTTTGAGTTTTTAAAGCTATGTGGTTATAGCCTTATCAATTGATTTATAGGTTGTTAATATATCTATGACATATGGTTTCGAAACAATAAGAAATTAAACTTTCATTTCATATGTTTTAGCACTTTATTTATTCTTAATTTGGGTAATCTCATTGTTATGACCTTTGATTGTGGGTCGTCTCTTTAGTATCTCAAGGTATTTGTTGGGTGTATAGATTAGTTCTACCATTGGAATATTGTCAAGATCTCGATTTGATTATAGTGAGTGCTTTGATTTATATGCCCTCATGATCACGATGTAGTTATGGATCTATGTGTAGTTGTTATTATAGTGGTTTAAGTGTTATTACATGATTCTACATTTTTTTTATATGGCTTAGCTTAGTTATGGTATGAGGTTTTTTGTTGCACCATGTTGTAAATATAATGGCCCATTACCTTGTTGAAGATTCTAGACTCTCTTGAAAAGGAGGATTTATTCAAGTCATGGATTCTTTAGGTTCCTCAATTGGCATAATATAACCTCAGTTTTTATGTCATATGTTTTTTTGGATTCTAATTCCTTTTTCCATTTTTGAGAATGTAACGCACCTCAAAACCTATAAAGCATATCTATGACTTGAATCGTTTTCTAATTGCCCCCTTTATTATGAAATGATATTTTCTAATTGCCTCCTTTATTATGAAATGATAGCAAAATAATGAACGATATATCTGGATCTAACGACATTTGTTGGAGGCATGTTAATAATGTTATTTTCCTTACTAAAGTTTTGCTTAATGTTTGGAATTATTGTATCGAATTGATCCTAATTTAAGTTAATTATTAACAGGGCCTAATAGGATGATTTAAAGGTAATTTGGGGATTAGTGGCTAATCCCATACAATGCCCATATCCAGGTGGTAAATTTGTAGAGAAGAGATGCTATTAATGGAAGGCACATGACATAACTCATTTCCATCACATGACAGGGAGATTTCCATTGCATGGCACCGATTTTGTGTATTTTCCTCTTTTCTGTCTTGACGCAATGACATTAGTTGTGAAGATGTGGAGGAACAGAAAAAGAGATGCTTTCTGAATCATGAAATCTCAAAAAAATGGTAAATTGTTGAATCATGTGAAGGATTGGCCCATGGTGGGACCCTAGTTTGAGACAAGGTGGTAAGAACCGTGTAGGCCATGCATGGCCACATGTATTCTCTGTCAACATGGATTTATGACATGGTGAGAGCACTAGTGTGGAACCTAAAAAAATGGTATATGTTAGGAGGAATTGACCCTATGGGATGGCCATGTGAGTAATTTTGGGCTGACACATGGCACCCTCAAAGGATGCCATGTGGCATGGTGACATCATCATGATATAAGATTAATGTCAGTAGGATGTGACATGTGCAATTGAGCATGGATTAATAATTAGCACAACATCAAGATTTGTGTTTCCGAATGGGGAAATATTTTTTGTTCCATTCATCTAATGCCAAAATTCATTGTAGGGGTTCCTCAAGAATGGGCACAATTATGTCAGGAAGCACATGTCATAGAATTTTCTATCAAGTAAAGTGTTGCAGTTGATGAAGGCAGATCCCTCTAGTTATTTATCTGAAGGTAGGGTCCATACTTAATATAGGCTATAAGTGTGGGTGGGTGGACATGTGGAGAAGGTAGAGAAGGGAGAAATGTGATGATTTTAGTGGCATATGCAAGAAACATTGGAATCCAGGCTATGTTAACTATTAGAAAGAGGAGGGCTTCCCCTAATTAATTCATGCCATTTATCTACTATGGATTTGTAATGTCGATGAGTACGTAGTGTGGGGTTTAACCATATGTTACATTAGATTTTCACATTAACAAAGACAAGAAATATGTTTCCATTAATTGTATAGATTTGTGCCCTCCATCTACTTCCCAAATTCATTGTGCCCTTCTTGGGTTTCGGCATAATGGTGTTGGTATGTCGATGACGACAAAAGAATCTAACTTAGAAACATCGCAGTTCCAGGTATGCCACTTGGCAAGCCACATGGAAGGTTCGCTGATGTCGCATGAGGATTAAAAGTTTGATATTTAAAAAAAGATAGCTTTTGATTTGAGCATCAAGTCAAGTTAAATTTTATATCAACAGAAATCTCTCAATGAGGTTAATCCAATAGTGGTATCAAAATTTGACTCTAAGAACTTTGGTTATTAAGGATTTTTATAACCCCATCTTGATAATGAGACCATGGATGTTAGGTTATTCTTGATATAACACTTTCCACTACCCAAGAATGACTGAAGGGGGAGAAGGGTGTCTTACAAGTTGTAGCATGACCATATATGCAAGTGGTAATTGATGGGTCCCATCAATAGGTATATTTTAGAGTTCATTTTGTTATTATCTAGCCCTTAAAACTCTCCTTTTCTCAATTAATTCCCATTTTTAGCCATAATATACTTATTAGTAATACTTAAACGTCTTTTTCATATTGTATGGAAAAATGTGATTAATATGTAGGTGAAATTAGCATTTTTGGGAGGTATTTACCATGCAGGGGCTTGATGGAGACACCTAGAGAAAATATAGGAAGCTTTCCCACCGCATTAACTCCCTAACTCGTCTTGGGATAAAAAAATCCTCTCCAAAATCTCAAATTCACTAGCAGTTGAGGAAATCCAAGTGCACGACAAAGACAAGGGGAACTAGATCCATAAATATCGATATTTTGGAGGGGATCAAACCTCCTTTCAAGGAAGTTTCCCCTCAATCATTTTTGTATAATTAAACCAACTGAAAGGCTCATCAGGATTCAAATTTTTTTTTTTTAATTAGCTAGGAGTATCCAATGAGATCATAACTTCTTGATATTTTCATTCTTATTTTCCATTATATATGTGACTGCCATTTTCTATTAATGAGAAGCTTACTATTGACCTGCATTTGAGTTAATTTTGGAGGGCTAAAACCCTTTGGTGTTGGCCCAATCCATAGGATGTAGTCCCTCTCTTGTATTTCCTTCTTGTTCCTACATTAAACCATTGCAATTATTTCTTTGTTTCAGTATATGTTATGTCGTAAAAGCTTGTGATTAGGGATTTTCCTATCACATCTCTTGTGGGAGGAGTGATTGGAAAGATCCACAATAACAACTCAAAAATATTTGTTTATAGTTTATTGGAAAGTGTTAAGTACTATATTGAAATTATCATGCACATTTAATCTATGCAACATAGGGTTTATCACCATTGGTTTGATAACTGAAGTTCTATTTTACATTAGATTAGACTTCAATAAAATTCAACTCATAATTTCCCTAGTTATTTACTTTACTTCTATAATGATAATTTTATTCATGCACTTGGCTAGATACAAGAACATTTGTTTTCTATAGGGGTGAGCACACCTTTCCACATCCACTTGGACCTTTTCATCTCCTTTCTAGGTAACTCACCTTTCTTCCAAATTATGTCTCTAAATTCACTTTTTCAAGGTAGATGAAGGGCACCGTGAATCAAATTTGGTGCAAGATAGGCCTCCAAGAGGTACTAAACTTGGATAAGGGGCTCCTAAAACCTTAATTCACCTCCTTCTACCAACCTTACTCTGCCTTGAAGACCCCATTTCTTCCCTCAAAATCTCTCAGATCTTCCTCCTATAGAAAAAAAAGGCCTAATGTAGCATTAGTATACCTCCTTTAGCATCTCTTGTAGCACTATTGTTTGCAACTAGTTTTGATCCATACCATGAATATGGCATAATGAAGTTGAATAATGGTTCCCACACAGTGATTTGATGATTAGGGAAGACTCTAGGACCACTCCAACCTCATCCTTCCATCACTGCAACCATCAGATAACAAAACAGAATTAGAAACAATATTCTTTCATAGGTATGTTAAAGATTGAATTCATAATTTTCAAGAAATTTTGAGTAGTTAAATGATGCATGCAAGTAGGGTATTTATTTTATTAAGTATGCAAGTAGAGTGGCATGGTTTACTTCTGCAGATATATTATCTTTCTCCTTACATGCAATTTCATTTGGTACATGCATTTAATGAATGGAATTTTCACCTTTATAGTTAGAATCATGTTCATTTATGCTTTCGTAAGAATTTTTCACTATAACTAGTTAGAGGAGTGGTCTTTGAACACCTTGATATGGTTGCATGAATAAGAGTGACATCAATAGAACCTAACCTACTGTACATATAACACTGTCACCTCTAAGTTTGTATGAACCCCAAGTTGATAATTTGAGTTGAAAATAACTTGGGAGTTGCAACATCCTTGGTGCAATACTAAGGCCCACCAATAATTTCATATTTCCAACAACAATGGTTGTAGTTGGTGTTGTGAATTCTAACAATAAGAATAAGAATAATAGTAGCATAAGGAGAAAATTCATAACTTCAAGAAACATGGTGAAAAATTGGTGGAAAAGGTACAAGCAAAGAAAAAAAAGTGGGAAAATGATGGAAAAAAATTAATAGATGGGTGCTAAAATTATGAAAATTTAGGCACTCCTCATCTTCTTCCAGTCAAAATTGTTGCATTTCCCTTATGAAACTACCAATCAATTAGAGTTACAGAGAAAAATATGTCCACAAAGGTTTCTAATGCTAAAATATTCTTACCCTTGTTCACCAAGGAGAAGTTATTCTCCCCTTTCCTAGATTTCCTGCTAACGGGCCATTTCCTTCATTTCCTCCAACCTACACATCATATTGTATGACATGTTAAGGAATTAAATCATGGTGTGTTGCAAATTTAGTCCAATCCAGTTATCCCCTTATTCTTTGATGCATTTCACATATATTTTCACACTCTCCAAGGAAAATTTAAAGTTATTGACGCTGAAGGGATCTCTCCTTCTCATGCTCCCTCTATATCATTCCTTAGAAAATTCCTTTAGTATGTTGGTTTGTGTCGTGACAACCCTTTTTCCATCCCTCTTGTAAATGAAACTAGGAATTGTAATTCATGTCAAATAATTTGGAAAAGTAAAATATAGCTATGCTAGAGGAGTGGACACAAATTCATGGATGGAGGGGGAGGATTTTGTGATGTGTTGTTTAAACCTAAACCCAAGCCACTTTATTTATTTACCTACCCATCTCCTTGAAAAATTAAATAGCCTCCTAATGTAGACATTAAAGTTGTGTATGGGTAGCCTATTGCAAATGGTGTTCCCAATTAAGGGGCTTCACTAGGAGAGCAATACTATATCACTTGTATTCATCCTGGTGGATATTTATTGAAAAAAAAATACATAATATATTGGGAGATATATAGGGGGTAGAGGGTTTTTATATTGGAAGGTATAAAAAATGGAGCTCAAAGTTACTGAAAAAATATAAAGAGGTGCAAAAAATGGATACCTACAATATCTAGTGAAAGTAGGGATTTTTTAAATTTGGAAGGTGTATTGGGTTCGTATTGGTAGGGGGTTAAATAATGTGATTTTTAGATGTATTTTTGAATATGTAGTCAAATTAAGAGTATTGTTTAATATGCCACAAATTCACGTGATACATCAGAGCTTCATTGAGTGAATCCCCCGTGGTTCCCATAATTCCCTTAATCTCATGGGACATGTTGAGGAAGTTAACACAAAAGAGAAGGAAAATGAAGACGTGGGAGCAAGGAGGGGGTAAAGGGGGTTAAT
The DNA here is from genome assembly GCA_000404065.3 of Pinus taeda. Classification (NCBI taxonomy): domain Eukaryota; kingdom Viridiplantae; phylum Streptophyta; class Pinopsida; order Pinales; family Pinaceae; genus Pinus; species Pinus taeda. Next base: position 63,167 of record APFE031145730.1, read on the forward strand.
AAAAGAATTAAACATTGAAGTATTGGCAAGGAGAGATTAGGTGGAAAGAGTGCTCAATATTGTCTTAGTTCTCACCACAATTTCAGTGGAGGAAATTTTGTTTGTTGCATGAGAAACAAGAGTGGTGAAAAGAAGTGTATGCATAGAAGAGGGGAGAGCAAAAACAAGAAAGTGGGTAGAATGCCCCGGTGGTTGGATTGAGACACCATTATCTACATTTATGGTGAGTCCTCATTTGTATATTAGTGTTAATTTGACTAAGAAGGCTTAGGAAAATACATCTTCACTCAATGATTTTGTTGGGGTTGTGTTGTAGCAGCTACAACCACCCTCCAAAATTTTGCGCTAGCCAATTTTGGAGCCTCCTTACCAACCTTACACAATAGATTGCCTCACTTCGTCAAGTCCTCAAGCTTCAGTGTCTTTCTTTCTCAAAGGCATCATGTCAATCATAGTTTGATCTTTTCCCTTCACAGGCTACTCACCCACACTTGGTCCAGTTGCAGGCTAAGTAGTTTCCCCTTGAAAATTGTGCATTTCTAGAGGGAAACCAACCTTCCCTCCAGAAATTATGCAATCCTCTCTGATGCCCTGCTGGGCTCTAGGATTGTGCAATCCTATCGGCTAACCCTCCTAGCAAGATTTGCACACATTTTCCTAGCAATAGGTTGTTCAACCTATGATTTGCTCAAATCTGGGCAATATTTAGCTTCTCTTCCTAGAAATTCCATAAATCTCCTGGGCATCCAACCGAGCTCCCAGCCAGAAATACACATTTTTCTCCAACAGTCAAGCTATCTCTTGCATCTGCAGCTGAGTTGACAGGTTCCCTCCGAGACGGAGAAAAATAGACTTGCATGCATGGGTTATTTCTCCCAAGGTAACATGCAAAGGCATCCCCTAGTTCAGGGATCTATGTTTAGCAGTTGCAGGTTACATGCAAGGAGTCATTCTGAAACCTTCCACCAAGTGTCACTTCCCCTAGATTCATCGCATGCGCGTCACAATCTTGATATTATCACAACTCATTAATCGAACACTACAAAGATAATTCCTCACATCAACCTTATAGCTCTGACATCCCACATCACATGTAGGAGTAGTCAGAACATTTAACTAAGCTATTTTGGGGTAAGCTCACTTCGCATGCCTTGTACTGCATTTCTACCACTTTTTGTGTTTACTCTTATGGGAGTACTATTTTCTTGATATCTTTGACTGCTTTCTATCATTTACATGTATACTAGTTTTCCCTAGCTCTGTTTCAGTTTTCGTTGCTATCTCACTGTTGTCGCATGCATGAAATTAACACATATTTCATTAAATATGGAAGTATTCAGTGGATCTAGAATTTAGAACTTCAACTAGATTAAGTTTTTTCAAAATGAGGAATTAGAAAGTCACTTAATTCACTAATTTTAATGTAGATATTCACCATTTTTGTGTAAAATTAGCATGATAAACTTTATAAAACAAATTTATATAAAATTGCTAAAAAAAATCTTTCACATTTTAATCTTGGAT
>APFE031145733.1:0-12448 GCA_000404065.3 Pinus taeda
ACTAGCATTTGCACCTGATGTTGCAAAGAAAACGTCATAAGGCAAGCCAATAGAAAATGAACTAGTAGCTTGAAGTGTCTTGTAAAATCAATGCAATCTCTACACAACATTATAATGTTTCAAAATGATATATTTACAATGTTCAAGATCATTTAGTCAACATTTATTACCACGAAAAATAACAATATAAAGGCCTGGAAAATAGGCTTTTTAATCACCCTATGAGGACATAAATAATAATGTTGAAGGTACATTTGAGATAATTTCACAAAATGGCTACTGAAGATGCAATGTCCACTTGCAAAAATTAAATTAACCTGAATAAGCATAGAGGAAGAGTGGGTTATGTAGATGGAAAAATTGAGAAGAAGCCCAAAATCATAAAATGAAGGAGAAATAAACCTCAAATAACAATGTTAAATTGACCCTGATTTTCTGAATACAACCATGACCATAAACAAAAATGGTGTGATACACTCCATTCCTAGATCTCAACTATAATATTCTATACAGAACCTTTGTGCCCATTTTCACTAAAGGAAAAACCATTACATATAATAAGGTGACAATAAGACAAAGATATGATAGATATGAAATGGGAAATAACTAATTATTGGCGACAAGAATGAAATAGCTATGATATTAAATTTGACAAATAAACGTATAACTATAATAACAGTTCAATGAATGGAAAAGGAGCTCTACAAAATCTAGAAATAGATGTTGACTTATGAACTTCCATTTAATAAAAATATCCTATTTACGTTAAGAACTTGTAAAAGTACGGAATCAAGTTGTAGGTGGAAATTACCTACATTGCTTCCCCCTCCTTATCACTAGATTTTGGGCCTTTCATTGGTCCTTCTTCACCAAAAATCTTTCCCTCATCCAGAGCATTTTTTGATTTGTTTCTTTCTTTGTTCTCACTTTAGCCTTTGCTAATAGATACAAAACAACAGTTGGCATTTTTACTGTAGAAGTTGTTTTTGGAGGTGTTGTAGGATGAGGATACTCAAATAATGAGGGTGTGGCGTGTGAAAGAAACTTAAATTTTGGCTAAAGAACCTTTGTGCCCATTTTCGTTGAAGAAAAAACCATTACATATAATAAGGTGGCAATAAGACAAAGATATCATAGATATGAAATGGGAAATAAGCAATAGGTTGTGACACGACTAAAATATCTATGATATGAAATTTGACAAATAACCTTCTAACTATAATAACAGGTCAGTTAAAGTTAAAGAAGCTCTGCAACAGGTAGAAAGAGATGTTGACTTATGAATAACCATTTAATAAAAAAATACCATTTATGTTAAGAACTTGTAAAAATATGGAATCAAGTTGCAGGTGGAAATTACTTGCATTGCTTCCCCTCCTTATCACTAGATTTTGGGCCACTTTTTTGGGATTTTACCCCGACAAACTTCATGCCCATTTGAATCTGTTCAAAAAATGCAAAAATACAGAAGATGATCTAAACATGATACTATCATTTAATATTCGATGTGCACCCTGCATTTAATTTCAATCTCCTTTTATAGTATGGGTATTAACCTATTTGTGATAACATAGTTTCTTGAGCTCTCCCAACTGCGTTTCAAATTTATTTCTTTTGTTTCAAAGCATGCATCTTGCTACCTGAGTTGTCTCATCTTCATGGGATTTCCCAACTGTTTATTGCAAAAAGTACGCATGACACAAAATTTTGGAGCAACTTTAAGAAGATACTTCATAACAGTAACATTATTACTTCAAAATGAATGTCTGTCAGTAGTTAGTGGCTTCTGAGATTTATTATATTTGACATGAAATACATCTACGATGTACAATAAGAATTCAAAAGGCTAGAATACCAACACTATGCAAGCCCTATTATGACCAGCGTTTGCAACAAATCTTTAGGGCACCTCGTAAAAGAACAAAAATTGATCTTTATTATAGTAAGATTACAAGATTAATTTCCTTGATGATTTGGTTGGCCTTAGTTGAGAACCATGGATGAATTCCAAGCTAAAATCAGGATTTGAAGTGATAAGCACAAAAGGATGAAATTTTAAATGTTGACGATTTAGAAAACTGCAAATCGAGTTGGATAAACATATATTCTATGTAATGAAAGTGATTTAACAATGGTAGTTCCCCTTTAGCATATTATATATAACACTTATATTTCATCTTCGGTAGTTCCCTTTTAGCACATTATATATAACACCTACATTTCATCTTTGTCATATCCTCGTCGGTCCTGGGTCAGTGGTCATTCAATACACTTCTTCAAGTATAACGATAAGTATTCTCTTACATTGAGAATGTCTGAAGATTGTTTGAGATGAAACCGTAATGGATCTCGCAATTATAAAAACATTCCTTTTTCTCCATCTTGGAATGATCATGAAAAGAAGTGGACGGAAATGGAGGGTGTGACCCCTTTTTTCCATTGTTCATAATCTGCATAAATGGAAAGGAAATCGCCACAAATAAGAACTAGATATGAGATAAATAAAAAAACACTATCTCTTGTGAACTAAGACGTGTACCCACGTCACAAGTTGCCTCAAAATTAATCACAACGAAGTACTGAAAATCTTGGAGTTGAAGTTCCTGGGTATTCCCTTGAGGATGCATTTTGAAAGGTAGTTGCAATTCCGGGGCATTCCCTTGAGGTTGCAGTTTAAAAGGTACATTTTGAAGACTGCTTCCTGGTGGCACCATGTAGTCCCAATTCATTTGACTAATAAGTCCTTGCTTCAATGTATGTGTTGGGTACGTATGAAAACTGAAAGCTTGTGGAAAGTACACAGGGGCATCTGGTACACTCAAAGATATTGCCTTTATATAACCTTCATTGAAAGGTAGTACATATCCATGGGGATTTAGTACACTGTCAGAATCTGGTATGCCACATGAAAACAAATCTCTCTCACTCTTTATTGTTGTGCAAACTCCAGCAGTGCCATAAAAGTTAAAACCTGCAATTCTATTTGGTGACCACATTATAGGAACCTCGTGGTTCCTTATAATTTGTTCTGCATTATCATGGAGAAAAAGTTAGAACACATCAGCTAGAAAACCAATTATTTAATACTGTATATTCCTATGTCTAACCTAGTGACCTATCATATCTTTATGTTTAGGCTTGTAGATGGGAGTTTGGGTATCACATCCTTTTGATTTTTGTTAGTCTGCTTCTGTGGGTTGTTTTGCATTCTCAACTTTGGATTTTGAAGGTGTTTTTTTGGCAATTCTGGCTTTCCTCAGAGTGGTACTCGGTCTGGCAATTAGAGAACTCTGGGCTTGTCTCTTACTCAAGCCTGGAAAACTTTGACTTATCCTTTTATATTTGTTTGCTCAAGGGATTCCTTTTGGATGTTTGCCATGTATACTCCATTAGGGCAATTATGGGAGCTTTGGGATATGGATTACCAGGAAGTTTCGTAAATGCACAAAGTTTTGTGAAGGCATGAAGACTTCATTAACAACAATAGGACATCTATATTCTTGGTAACATATAAGGTCCATGAAAAATGAGCACCAATGAATTAGAATAAAATGGCTATTAGATAAAAATAAAAACAATACAATGCCAGAATATCACAAAAGAAATAATAAAAAGAATTTGACTCTTGCAACACTTGCCAACTTCTGTTTGCCATTTTGACTGTAAATGAAGGTTATAGAAGTGCTCAGAACCACTTATGTTGCATGCTTCAAGACATCCTAAATTAAAACCTAGGTTAACAAAGAAAATCCTCCATAAGCTGCATACATATGATAAGTCAGTGCTCCAAGTACTCTGGATGTAACAAATTTAAGGATGTTCAATTTGAACTGGTGATTTTTGGCAAATTTTTAAAATCGTGAGTGATCTAATTATAAATTACAATTTACTTGCATCAAAGCAAAGCAAACAAATTAAACAAAACTGAAAACCTGCAGCATTGTACATTGGATGCAAAGAGGTACACCTTCAAAATCAAATAACTACAAAGCTTTAAACAGTCTACAGTAAAACAGCATGCATCTTAAGTTCCACTAGCCAGAGCTAGCCACAGACTTGAAAAAACATAGATTCAACCTACTATCCATCACGAGTTGACATAAGAAAATAAGTGATATAAATTATACGCCGTGTGAAAATCCTCCCATCAAAATTGGGAACAAAAACTGTAACTTAATTTGATAAGAATTAACTTCTGAAATATAGGCTCAATCTTAACAGTTACTGTCTCAAGCAGAGCAATCAATCTGCTAACTTATGCAATAACAAGCAGAACCTTTGAGAGTGCACACCGTGAAAACTTTGGTTGGCAGAATGAGGGTATTAGCTCATAAGACACAAAATAGTCATTATTTGCAATTGTTTACCCACCAGACATGACCATAATCAGGAATCTCTAACTTTGCTAAGGCTCCTCACCTGAAAAGCGATTATACATGACATAAAATGACTTGAAGTATGAGATGATGGCACGAGTCCGGACACTACTAATAATGTTCAAGCAACCCTGTGGAAGTAAGTGTGATTGACAATTTCAGAATGGGGCAATCACAGAAGGAAACAGCAGCAGCAGTACTAAAATCAAATTACCAAATGTGCCTCAAATTATGGACAAGGAGGCTGCTCTTTCACTATATAGGGGACAGGGCAACTAGGGTAAAGTGCAATTTCAACTAAAGGAGGATATGGTTATGATGGGTACCTAATACATTTGCTTTCTAATCCTAACGTACTCATCCTAGTCTACAATATATCATGTATTTTTTAAATGTATTATATTAAATTGCATTAGCAGATTTTGATGTTGAACAATGGATGTATGTCAAACCATGCACCAGGCCTCAACTTCTCCAATGGCAGGAAGCAGACTGGGCAAGGTGAAAGTCTGGGTGATTTTGACCAAAATATGCCCATGTCATAGCAGTAGCTTAGCCAAAGGAAGTACATCAGGTTAACGGTTTGCCCTTGAGCAATGTTGCTCGAAGCAGGGATGAAGCGGGTCTGTTTTTTGGAAGCAAAGCGTCGGAAGTGTTATTTTCCAAAAATCGTCAGAAGCGAAGCGTCTTGTGTGTGTGTGTGCGCGTATATATATTATATATTTGCATTTATATTAAAAAAACATCCAAAATGCCAAATTAGTTGTAGAAGATATGAAAACATGCATATTTGTACATAAATCAAGATAAATATGGCATCCATTGTACATCAATGATTAATTATTTAAGAATCAGCCATCTAGAATCTAGATTCCTCTCCTCTTGTCTAGTTTTTGCCTCTAGTTCAATTCTCTAGGGATATTAGTCAACACTGCCCAATTTTGATCAAACGTCTTAATCCAAGCCTTATAATATGGTAGAGAAAGCTTAACGTGCGTGATCAATGATTTTGACTTGAGTGAAGGGTACACTTTTGCTAAGGCCATGGCAAAGGGGTTCAACAATCAACACCAAACACTGGGATACATATAGGGCTTGGTGCTCTTGATTAAATACCAATCACCTATCCTCATACATGATATAATCTAATGAAATGCCACAATCCCGTTGATCCTGAAATCCCGAAAACTGTTAAGTCTGCTAAATTTTGAATGGGCTATGAAATTCTATTTTCTCCATATGAAGTCTGATGAGGTTGGAAACACTCTCAAACATAGTGAGTCATTTCATGGTAATGTTAAAAATTTATAATCAAGTTTAAAAGGAGGCAATTACAAAAAGAGCTATTATATTAGTAGACATGTATCTAATCCCATGTCAATAACACTATATCGTGGGGCCAAATGCCTGGAAGAAAAACAACTACACTTTGGCAATGTACGAAGACCATACTAAGGCAGCAAACTGCACACCTATTTTTCAAGCATGTTTGAGTGAATTTCAAACTACTAACACCCACTGAATATGACAGAAACAACAAAATTCTATGACATCTTTGGAAATGCATTACGGCCATTAATAAACACCAATTTGAAAAGGGGCACAGCCTTCATCTTCTAAATTCCAACACTGAAAAAATATAAGTGGCCAATAGGACCTTATACGACTGTAGTGTGATTGCTAAGAATGTACAGCCATCAACATTTGACGATAGAAGATGATCAATTCTCATATTTTTAGCATAGAATAGACTGATCCATCGCTCTACTAATAAATTGTCCTTTCAGCTTTGAGGCATGCATGAGATTCCAGAGTAGACAGTACTTTGGCTAGATGGTAGAAACAACAAAAGAAAGCTGAAAAGTTCATCAAGCATATCAACAAAATGCATCGATGGGTGGAAGAGGGCATTGCAGAAGACTCAGAAGTATAAGGAATCTCTTGATAAGCAACGAGTCAACCACAATATTAAGCCAAAGGAAAAGAATGGATGAAGGGATAGAATTTTAAATTGAAAACAAACTAATATGGACTATTTCAAATTCTGAAGCAAAGTGGTAAAATGCCTTCAAATTGGATCTATCACAATACATAGTCATTCTTCCATTTTGTTCAGTGTGGATAAACTAATTGTTTTGAACCATCAATGTTAGATGTATCAACCTTTCGAGAAAGACGCCATTCTACAAGTCAGGGAGAATGAACCAAGAACAACATGCAATAAATACACTAGATTTGAAGACAAGGACAACTCCATTGAACAAGCAAGTGGTTTCTCGAAGACCAACTCAAGTCTCAAAAGCAATTCCCTCATTTGGTGGACCAGATGATGGAGGAACACTATGCTCAAGAACGAGAGGCGTGATCCCTACCTGATTGACGTGAACAAGTTCACCAGCTGACCTCAACAGTGAGCTGACATAACCATGCCTTCCTTCACCCCTCCCTTTTAAGAATAGACATTTGCAATTAGAATTTCCCATTGACCAATGAACATAATATTCAGAAACATTGTCTACTATCTTCTCCCTCTTTTCGTATTTTTGGATTGAATGTTATCTATAACAGTGACGATAATCCCTTTGTACTCTTAATCGCAACTACTCTGATTAATCGCGATTGGAATATCTCACATCCGTTCAAAAGAGACAGGGGAACTAAATGTGGTTGCATATTCTCTCATCTTCAACCTCCCCGTTCTCTTCACCCCCTGAAGATGTCATTATCAGGAATGATATCTAAAAAGCTCCATTCTAATTTTTTTGTTGCCCATTTTAGGCTTCTTGGCCTTATGTTGACTTCACACTTCGAGAAGATCCTTCAAATTCATGCTAGCTATATAGTTCATCTTGATGATCCTCAACGTCAGGGCATGTTCTCAAAAGCAGAAAGCAAAGACTGTCCATCACACTTCTTGTGAGGAATGGGTATGTAAGCTTTTGACCCTTATGGAAGGCAGAGACTGAAGAGACTTTTATCTTTTTTAAGTGCTCAATCTATTATATCAGGACGCAATATGATTTCCCTTCCAAGGATTTGAGGGAGTTTCCATCCATGTTTTACAAATACTTCGATTGGAGATGTTTCAATTTGCTCCTCAAAGAGGTGGTCACCTTGAAAACTCTCTTGAGTACAATGAAAACTGCATATATTATTTTTTTACTCCCTACAATGAACGATGATTGCATGGCCGCTGCTACTACAGATATTACACTGATATTCGTGACAACAGTCGTAGAACCACTAGATATTGCCCTTTCACAATAATTACCCAGAAGTAAACCTGTATTTGGAGACCCAATCTGTAGAGAGGCATAGACCCCACTCAGTTTCCATTCCGTCGTAGAGGACCATGCTGTGATCATATTACCTCCTCCGCGTCTTCTTGGAGGAATTTTCAATTGAGGCAATTCAACTCATTGGAAAAAAATAGACTTCCTGTGGCCTTTATATGGTAAGAACTAGTTACCTAGCTCTAAATAGACATAGTGGTTCTAAAGAAGGTTCACTGTTTAAAGAAATCATGATGAAATTCCATGGCTACGCACAGTCATCCTAGAGCAATACTAAGAGGGCTGACCTCCTAGGAATGAGTGCTATTTTCTTTTAATTTGATTATGATTTTGCCCTGAGGGCTTAAACATAATACTATGTTTATTTTAGGCACAAACATTCTCACCGCGTCTTCGGACCCAACCACTTACAAATTTCAGATCATCACGCTGTAGAGTCTAGTGATGCTCAGCATACAACACAGCCAGTGGGATGCGGTCATTCTGGTTCCTCTGCAGACCATGATCCAGGCTACATATTTCGTCAATTTGCACCAAATTTTGATTTCTGATATAACGACATGATGACTGAACTTGTGGGTGGCTGATACTCCCTCAGCATAAGAGGAAGCCTAATTATTTAAAATGCCCATCAAACGAAAAAATAGCAAAACCATTTCTGCATGATCTACAAGGGGCAAAATCAGAGAACATGACACTCCAAACATCAATCAGAGCCCATAAATTAAAAACAAGGGTTTTCAATATCTAGTCAGTTTTTCTTGAATTGAATAGTAATAAAAACGCCTGCTCTGATTTTTCGGAACTGTAGACCCAACCCATATTGTTTTATATTCAATTCAAGGCACCGCACCATTTTTCATGTATCAAACTTTAATTATGAGACTAACCCACTTGAAAAAAACGCATACTCAATTAATTGAGTAAATTACTGACCTCTCGGAGCTTGATCAATCATGGCTGCAGAAATTGTGATCGTTGATGCATTCGCTCCCTCGGTCGTGACAGGTGAAAGAAGGGAGGAAATGGAGAGACGAACAAACGAACTTGGCGTGTGTTCTCTCTTCTTCTTCTTCTTCACCTGCACGCACAAACACGAAGCAAGGAGAAAAACGCAAGGGCCCAACTGAATTTAAACAGAATTTCAACTATACATACATGGAACGAAACGGAGCAAGGAAGAAATGGAAAATTCTGAATTTAGAACAAGATAGCTTTGATGATGGTGCATGTCATGACACGTTTAATCTGAAGGGGGAGAATTCTACGAATCTGGTAATATGTAAAAAAAAATTAACTCTCCAAAAACTCCGTGCACGCCTCCCACGCAAGCAAAGTCCATTAGTTTTGGGATATTTGCCTGTTACGTCATCATAGATCAATATAATGTAATATGTTAGGTCATATTATCACATTATTAGGCTTTTTGGAACCCAGGTTTTATTTGCCCTATAACATGGGCTCAGTCATATAACTGATGAGGACATTAAACCCTGTGGCTATGGGGGCGGAGGGGAATTGCTGACATGTAAAGTCTTTAAATTATTAGGATTTATATGGATGAAACTACGAGTAAAGTCAGTTTTAAATATCATAATTTATCATATTATATTTAAACGTGAGTGTTTGTTAAAATTAAATTTAAAAAATAAATCAATTTAAATTTTTGGAAGTTCCTGTTTTAGATAAGGTAAAGTCTTCTTTCAGTTGATTACTAAGGCGAAGTCTTCTTTTCATGGATTACTTTTTTTTGGCCATTTTAAAATGATTTAAAATTTTTAATAATAAAATTTTATGTGTAAAATTATTAGCGAGTGAAATGACCATTTTTAAAATTATAAATAAAGGAGGAGATAATTTATATAATAGATATAGATGTCGAAAACCATTTTTGAAAAAAAAATAAAAATCTAGGGAAGCAGAATTAATATAGATATAAGATGTGAAATGACCATTTTGAAAAATTATAATAAGATTTAGGGGAGAGATTAATAATAGAAAGAGATAAATATGGAATTTTTATATTAAAATTTTTTTAATGAAAAAGAGATTAAGTTTTTCATTAATTAATTAAAGTTTTGAAGAAAGAAATATTTGAAATTTTTTAATAAATTTATAATTATTTATGGAGTTTAAAAAATTTATATTAATTTGTCAATTAAGTGTATCTAAGTAACTAAGGAAAAAAGTTAAATTTAGGGCTTGGAATATGCCCTAAAACTTCTTCTGCTTGGCTAAGAGCTCGTTTTCCTCGGACGTAAGGAAACAGGTTAACGGCCCATGACTCAGAGGCATCTGGCAGGAGTAACCATGACCCAGATGCATCTCGCAGGAGTGAGAGTTTGCTCCCTTGGGGACCACTTGAGGGGTTATTGCAGGTGGCGTGGTTTTCCTTGATAACAGTGATGAGTCAACCAACAATCGCGGATAGCAACCAGAGATGGTTGTCTTCACTGTTGGTGTGACAAACTGAGTTTGATAGGTTTTTCCACCGTTTGAAAAAAAAAAAAAAAAAGGAAAAAAGTTAAATTTTATCTAATTAAAGTTTAAATTTCATTATGTAGTAACATGCTTGCTTTTTTAGCTATCTTTAAGTGATTGAGAGGAAAAGTTATTTCTTGTCTGATTGAATTTCAAATTATACTTTGTGATTTGTTTGGCTTTTATGAGTTAGTTGTGGGCAAACTATTGGCATGTCTTCTTGACCCTTGAACAATTTAGCTTACCTTGTGTACCATCTTCAAAATGAGGGCAAGTGTCCAATTAATTTTCTCAAAAATAAATGGCAAAAACAATAAATAAATTGTCTTAGGTCGGTAGCTTGAGTTGACCCTTGAACAATTTAGTTTACCTTGGGTACCATCTTCAAAATGAGGGCAAGTGTCCAATTAATTTTCTCAAAAATAAATTGCAAAAACAATAAATAAATTGTCTTAGGTTGGTAGCTTGAGTGGTTGGGAGCACGGTTTATTTTGCCCTCTACGAAAGTTCAATTCCAAGGGACATGTTTAGCCCATTGTAATAAGGCTCGAAGAGTAGGCGCCCCTACCCACATGATGTCTTAGCTCTTTCTAAGTCATAAATTATTGGCATATATGGCTTGTCGAATCTTGGAATAGTCTTGGTGTTATAGTGACAAAAGATTTGATCCTACCCACATGATGTCTTAGCTCTTCCCTAAGCCATAAATTATAGACATATATGGTTTGTCGACTTTTGAAATAGTCTTGGTGTTATAGTGAGAGCCAAAAGATTTGATCATAGGCCTCGCCCAAATTACTCCAATGTATTACAAATTCATCATGAATAAAAATAAAATAAACAAATATATTTAAAAAATAAAAATAAAAAACACATAATATTTAATAAAATATTTTTTAATAATCAATATATCCTTTCAAATCTCTAAAGCATAACAAATATGGTTTTCAAAAATATTTAATCACTTTGAATTTTGAATTTTTTAAATTTAAATCTAAATTTAGGTATAGAAGGTATAAAGATTTATTAGGATTATCAAAATCTATAAGTTTTATTAGAAAATTTTATCATCAGCCCAAATCATATACCTATTTAAAGGGGAATCCTTAAAGTAACATGCATAAGGGCATGATTTCATTAACTTCAGCTTAATCTGATAAATATGGAAGATCATCAACTCCAACTTATCTTGATAAATATGGAAAATTTTCAAAATAACAAGTATAAGGGTGCAATTTTATTAACTCCTCCAACTATTCCAACTTCTCTCGATAGATATGATTAGATTCTAGTAGTAATTTAGTGAGGAATAAGCCTTTAACTTCAACCAAAAAATAAGATGTGTTCATGTAAAAAAGACATATAATGAAAGATAATATGGAATCCAAGGGAGTCATATTCGGTGGTGAGGGATGATGACATATTACCATTAATCATGTCCAATTTCAATGATGTTTTTATTTAACAGTAGTAGTGGAGTTTCTAGACGTAGTGGTTGAACATTTGAAGCATTCTAGACACCATTCACAAGCATGCATAAGTGGACCAAAGCCCCCCCCATGTTCTGCTCAATGACTATCATATGATATATTTACTCAATACATTAAGTTGAACATGGGGACATATAGAAATAGTGGTAGAACATGTAAGGCGTGCATATTACTACTCATGCATACATATATTACCTCTCAAAAAACTTAGGTCATTACGACATGATCGATTGATAGAGTCATTGGTCTTCCATGGAAGAGGTGTAAGGAAAGGTTCAAATACCCCCTCTTCTACGCTCCCCCCGCCCTTTCCCAACCTTGCCCTCCCCATGTTAAAGTGGGTATGTATCATTAATTCAAAGTTGGGATTCATAGTTCCCCAAATATTAAACAATTGCATTAAATAACAATAAAGAGAGCATGGAGGAGTTGGTAAAAAACATGGAAGACATGGACATCAAGCCAAGAACTATGATTTAGTTGTTGTGTATTGTTGGAAAGGCATTGGAATTGATTAATGGGATGGGTGCAATGAAGGAAGTGAAGAGATTATAATGTATTTTATAATTTATTTTCCTTTGAAATTGTGGTCATACAACTTTGATCAAACATTATAGATGATGGGTAATAGAGCTAAAGCATTAAGATATGCCAAGACAATGAAGGTTCCCTCTCACTTTTATCATGATGTATTTTAGTAATTGTCAAGTAAGGGTAGACCGAGTGGTTGAGGTGGGATGTTAACTCCCTCACCACCCAGGTTCGATTCCCCAAAATGACATGCTTAGCCTATATTGATTAGGTTCAA
>APFE031145741.1:0-41488 GCA_000404065.3 Pinus taeda
GTCTGGGAGCTAGGCAGCGACTGCTGAGGCTCACTACAGCCTTAGACCTTCTCTCACACCAAAGCAACAAATGCAAGTAAATGGAACGACAGAAAGTAAAATAGAACAACAAATAAGAAATGGAATAGCAAGAAACTGAAATGTTCTAAACTAAATCATTCACTCAAACAACCATCAATTGAGGATACATTAGCAATAACTCATTCCTCTGGATATTGATGCAATTGAAATCAAACACACAACATTAAATAACCAATTGGAAAGTGAAAAGACTTAAATCAATCGTATTACTACAACTCGATGAAAATGAAACAATTGTGCTTATTAAAAGAATGCTGAAAGGTAAGCTTAAATAATTATAGAAAGTAAATGAATAACAATACTAAGTATTAGAGCTGAATAGCCAAACTTATATAACTGTAATGAACAGAAAATTGTTAAATTACTGGAGTGATCAGCGCAGCTTTCAAGATGAATGAACAACGCAACAACATGCTGGAAAAACGCAGTGAGCTCTGTTAAGAAGGAAATGAACAGCAACGAAATTTAAGTACAGTATATAAAACATATCAGTTCATTTCGTCTGGAAATACCAATCAGTAAAATTACATGATTACAATAAGTAGAAATAAAATCAAACCATCACACAATAAAGATCATGAAATAATGGTACAGGAACGGCAAGTGAATCCTCCGGGGTTGGGCCTGTAACCACCAGTGATCACTGCCGGTAGTGCTTCAGAAGATGCGAAGGAATAATAACTCTGCTTATATATTGATCATCAAATTGAACAACATTACATTGAGTGATGCCTTCTCAGTAGTGAGAGTCTGCAAATAAAATTACAGTTCAACATAATACTCGTTCCATCTCTCCCCCTATCTTATCACTCTTGAATCTGTAATTCTACATCCTCAATTCCTTCATTCGAATCCCCAAAGTCATCCTGAAGTCCTTCCGAAGCCATCCTGAAGCCATTCTGAAGCCATATAAGTCCCCATCTCTGATCTTTGTTTTCATTTAAATAGAGAAAGATCAGAGAGCAGTTACACATAGATAATTACAACATGATTTCTTTTACAAATTTGGGTTGATTCTAACTAGATGATAAACAAGAAAATACATTTCCTTTCATCTCTCAACAAAAGCAAGACGGATTTGGGTTTGCAGCTGAGATTTGGAGGACGGCCGCAACAGAAAATCTGAGAAAATCATGCTCAAAGAACCCTGCATTTCTCTCTGTACAAGCTGAATTTGGGCAAACCGTTTTTTAAAAAGTTAATTGGGCCCGTTCTGGACAAAACCCATGTTCCGGATTTTCCAGATTCGTCTTCATTTTCTCAGTATCTCAACCGCAAAATGGTCACTCCTTATTCCAGCGAATTTCTGAGTTGGCACTTTTAAAAATCAAATCTTCAATCTGGAAGTTACCTTGGAGGCTAAAAATGGTGAATAATGTTATAACTGATTTATGACAACTATCATTGATAAAATCATGAATAATCATCAATTTATTAGAAATAAAGGAGAATAAATAATATAAGAGCATAAATCATCATAAAATGGATTTATATAATAAATTATAACAAATGATATGATGCAGAATAGTGGAAATGGGCAGGATAAGTGTTCAAAAGAGATAATAATAATGGCATATTAACGGCCCAACAAGACAGATGGTCTCGTGCCAGAAAAAAAGATAAGGAGAAACATGTGGAGCTATTTCCTACTAGTATATCATTATTACAAATTCATGGATTGATTCAAAAGGAGAAGATCATTATTACTATAAATCCTAGCTACAAGCATAATTTTATCAATGTTAACTTGGCAAAAAAATTGCAAATTCCAGCGAAACACATTGAAAATACACAGGTTGATGATGAGGATATTCAAATTTATAAGGATTTGAAGCTTTCTATGGATAAATATGTGTTTCATGGTGATTTTTATACTTCAAAGATGGATAATATGGATATTGTTTTGGGATATCCTTGGATGCAATCTGCGCGTACTATCAATATTAATGTGCATAAGAAATTCCTGAAGCTCTGGTATAAAAATAAGAAAATTACATTACAGGATATTTCCATTAATAAACAGGTAGAGTTCGAGGAGACTGAAGGAGAAGATGTTCCGGGGTCTGACATATTAGATGATGAGCCAGTGATGATAGACAATCAAACACAAACAAAGGCTGAAGCAGAAAAGGTTACAGGTGCTGATACATCAGAGGAGGTCTCAGTGGTTGAAGTCATATTGGAAACAAAGACACCACAACAGGCACCATAGCAGGGTGAATTAAAGAAAAAGACACCGTGGGTTAAAAATTCAACATATCATCACCCACATCACCACAAAAGAAAACAACCAACAAGATGGCAACCACTTAGCTACAAGGACAACAACCCCTGTATGACGGATGGCAAAGAGCGAAGATCCACCTACTACACATCAACACAGAAGAGCTGCCATAGTCAACTTCCATCTCAAGCGAGCGAGACACCAGCGAGGGCAAGGGTTCACCTTTCTCTTGGATGGCTAGATGCACGTGCATGGTACCAGTCGACTACTCTTTTGAGTAGATCTTATTATTTATGTTCTTCCCATGTTTCGGGGACAAAACATGCTAAGGGGGGTGGAATGTTATATACCTGGGGGGGATAATATGGGGTACTAAGGGAGGTACCCAAGGTAATAATGGGATGGGTCATAGTAATAAATAAGGTGGTTAACCCATATCATGTAAGGGACCACAAGTAGTTAGTAATAATGTAATGGGCCCATGGTATTAGTGGATTGTATGAGGGAACCATAGTAATGATCCATGGTATTGCATGTATGAGGCCTGTATAGAGGCTAGAGACTCCACATGGAAGATGTCAAGGAATAATCAAGGATTATTGTATGTACAAGCATATGGCTTGTGCAATGTTCTCCTTCCTTAAGTAGTGAATGTATGGTGTTGCCCTACCTTAAGGGTTTCATAATGAAGAAGCATTTCTATCTTATTTCTTGGGTTTATTTCTATTGTCTTATATTTTCATATCAGAGTCATAACAGTTTAACCATGGTCAACCATAAATATAGCAATGTATTTATGTTAGATTAATCTAATAATTTAATATTAACATTTTCAATTGTTATATTGTTACATTAATGTTGACCATGTTCAATTTTACATTAATGTTACACGAACATTACAAAAATGGTTTCATTTCTTGTTGAAGAGCATTAGCGACGTTGACCAAGGTTGAAGAAGGTTAACCATCGTTTATTGAGGCTTGGTGGAGGTGCAATGGTTGACCATGGTTGTCCATGTTTGATCATGTTTAATAATGTGGACCATGCTTCATTATAGTTGAGCATGATGATAACGGCTTGACTATGTTGCCATGGATGAACATGGTTTGACATATTTAACCATTGTTGACCATATTTTTCTATGAGAGATTTGGTTGGTTGTGTAGATAATGGTTGACCATATTTAACCCTAAAGACCTTGGTTGACTATGTTTGACCATTCTAACCATGGTTAACCAAGGATGGGCATCAAGAGTGGGTAGAGCATGGGTTGTTCTAGGTTGACTATGGTTAAATAGAGATGACCATGGTTGACCAAGGTTGGTGAGGGTTGACTATGGTTCACGATCGTTGACTATTGTTGATGAAGGTTGTGCATGGTTGAACATGGGTGACTCAGTGACAATGTCTGACAATCATTGCATTTATTTGACCATGTCTAATCATAGTTGAGTTGGTCAAACATGGTTGAATATGGTCAACATGTAGTTCACTATGGGTGTACATGGTTGATCAAGGTTGTGAGCTGACCATGTTCAACCATTTTTTCCATGGGTCACCAATATTAACAATATTGATCATGGATACCATTAGTGAAATGGATTGACAATGCCTTAGTTGACCACCACTTCCCAAGTTATCGATGGTGTACAATGGTTGACTATTGAAAACTATGGTTGAATGTGATTAACTATAGTTAAGTATGGTTGACAATGGTTAACATATGGTTGAGTACAGTTGAACAAGGTTTATTGTTGTTGAATATGGATTACAATATTTAATGATGGTTGAACACGGTCAAACATGGTTGCTGATGACTAATAATGGCTAACCATAATTGACAAGGTTGATGACGATTGACCATGGTTGACCAAGGGTTGATGAAAATTGATTGTAGGTAACGATGTTAGGCCATTGGTGATAACGATTGAAAATCAATTATGGTTAACTATGGTTGACCACAAATGATCATGTTAACCATGGTTGGCCATTATTGAGTTAGTTGACTACAATTTAAATTATTGTCCATGTTTAACCATGGTCATCTTTTTCAACCATGGATGAGATTTTAAGAGCATGGTTGACTAAGGGTGAATGAACTTGACCATGGTTGGAAATGTTGAAAAATAAATGAATATATTTGACAAAGTTGACTATGCTTAGTAAAGTGATTGACCATGGATGTCCATGGATGATCATGATGGCCATGGTTGACTATGGTGACCACATTTGAACATTGTTCAATTGTTTCAAGTATGGTTAAACATCATTGACTAAGTTTGAGTGGGTGGATTATGGTTAATTATGGTTGATCACGTTTTATATATTGGATATGTTGATTATTGTTCGCTATGTTGAATGTGATGGATATGGATGACCGTGTTAACTATGTGATGATGTTGGCTATGGTCAAACATATCGTAATGGTTGATAGTTATGACCATGATTAATCATAGTGACATTGGGAATTTATGTAACATTGCAAAAATGATTGTGACAATGTGACAATTTTGTCACATTACAACGTTAGATAAATTGCAATGTTATGTTGTCACATTGTGACATAATGTTTGTGACATTACAAATTTCTACAATGTTCATTACATTGAGATGCTAGATAAATTTGTGTTCCATTTCTATGTCAGAACATGTTTGCTGCCATATGAAACTGGTGTTTTTGTTAAGTTAGTTCATTTGTCACAATGCAACACCAACTTTTTCATCACAATTTCCAAACATTTATTTTCATAGTAGTTTTGGACAATTTTTTTTTTACATTACCACATCAAGGTGTTAGTTTTGTAATGTCACATTACGACAATGTTTGTCCCATGATGACATTGGATAAATTGCAACAATTGTACCTTGTTGGATAAATAATTTGTTAGTTTTGTAATTTCAGATGATGGTAATGTTTTTAACATCACATCATTAGATACATTGCAATGTACTTTCACATTTCCATCTCATACAATATTTGCCACATTATGGTGTTGGATAAGTTTTTGTACCTTTTGGACGTCAAACCATGTTCGCTACAATGTGTGACATTGGTTTGTTTTTCACTTTAGTTTATTTGTTACAATGTGATGATAGTTTTTTTTCTTTGCACTATCCAATAATTTATTTTCAAAGCAATTTCATAGATTTTTTTTTACACAATTACATGTCACATAGAAACAAATATATTTGTTCAGGAAAATGTGACATGAAAGTTCTTTTTTGATTCCACATTCATGCCATTTTTTTGCGCAACCATATTGTGATGTTAGTTGTGTAATGTGATGTTGTAATGATTTGTAGTATTCATCAAAAAAGGCAATTTATATTTTTTTATTTCTTACAATTGTGATATTAGTTTTTTTTGTCACTACGTTATGCTAATGTTTTTCATCACATGGTTCTAACTTTTGTTTCATAGTTTTTTGACACCACTTTTTTTTACACAATTACATTGAAGTATTAATTTTGTAATATGATTTATATCATATTTTTGTGGATCAAAAAACAATTTATTTTAGTTGTTGTTCACAATAAAATTACAAATAACTTTCATTAAGAAAAAAAGACATTAAAAAAAAAATCTGGTGAAGACTTAAAACAATAAACAATAAATCTCATGCTAACACCTATTCATATTAATATTTAGAGCATTATATTTCCAATCCTATATAAAGTGGATTTGTTGTTCACAATAAAATTAAAAAAAAACTTTCATTAAGAAAAAAAGACATTAAAAAAAAATCTGGTGAAGACTTAAAACAATAAACAATAAATCTCATGCTAACACCTATTCATATTAATATTTAGAGCATTATATTTGCAATCCTATATAAAGGGATTAGTATTATATCAATATTTGAAATTAAAATTAAAAAATAATTATAATATAATAAAGAGTATTAATGTACTAATACATAAATAGTAATGTTAATATTAATATTAACATTACTATTAATATAAATATTAACATTAGTATGTTATCTCAGTGGTATTTATCTCAGTGGTATTTTGGATTTTATATAGTATTGTTCTAGTATCAATGTAAATATTATTATTATTATTGATGTCAATGTCATAACATGAATAATAACATTTGAATAATAACATTATAATAAGGGGAGGATAACATTATAATATTTTATTCCAAAATAGACGACTTAATATACATAATAATAACGTTGATGTTATAATGTTAACATTGATATACATATGTATTAATAATAAATTACCTTATTTTACCTTATTATAATAAGGTGTTAATGTGTATCCATAATAATATTATAATAAAGTGAATGGTTAATGTTATTCCAAAATAGACGAAGCATAGGTCAATTAATAAGTTATTAAATATAATAATATTATTATATTAATGATATTAATAGTGTATTTCTTGTAATTAATTCATTATTAATAATAATAGAACATTCATAATGTTATTAATATTATTATGGTTATTGATATTAATATTACTAATATTATTATTATTTCTATATCATTACTTATATGTTATTAATAATAATATTGTTTTAAATTTTTCAATAATATAATATTTTTAGCATTTTTATATTATTATGTTAATAAAAAATAAAATAATAATATTATTAATATTTTTCAATATATATATATGCTTCATAGGATTACATTTTCATCATGTCGAATATATCACTCTGATCAGGGTGGGGAATTGCAGGGAATTGAACTGATGACTTCACATCAAAGAGTGGCTTAAGAAAGAACCCGATCACTGTCTATCCAAGACCCCGTGAACATAACATTATTATATTAAAATAAGATTAATTGTCACAAATAATATTGTTATTATATTTAATCATTATTTCAATATTATTAATGTCATTAATATATTTTTGTTTTTATAGCACTTCACACACACTAAGTGACCGCTACATCCATGGGAAAGTCAACCCGAAGGGATCCACACTAAAGTAACAAGACCTAACCGTGAGGGCATCGAGGAGATTTGAGCCCATGACCTTCTGATAGGCGAGGTACTTAGCAATGGAAACTCGAACTATCTATTGAGCCTTAATGCCATTTATATTATTAAAATTATTAATAATGTGTTTATTTTATTAATGTGGCAATTTTAATATTACTGATGACATTATTAATAATATTTTTATTAAAATCAATATTAATATTATTTTTTAATAATATTATTAAAAATAAAATTTATTACTTTATTAATATTATAATTTAATATTAAAAATTGTTATTAGTACTTTTATAAGAGTGTATGATTGATTTTATATTTTAAATTTTGTGGTGAGAGATAGTTCAAATTTTCTATAGGTTTTTGAATCCCAAAGAAGATCCATTTTGAAGATAATGAATGAATGATAAAAAAAACCCAAACGGAAGATAAATAATAAATAAACGAATTCAAACCAAAAAATGGACAAAATAATAAACCTATACTAAATTTAAATTAATATATTAAAATAATTAATAGATAATATAATAGATGAAATAACTGTTATAAATAAATAAATACTGATTTATTAAAAACAAATAATTATTAATAATAATAATCATTTATTTATAAAAAAAAAATTTAAATGGGTTAATAATTATTTTTTATAAATATTAATGAAAATTAATAAATTTACATAGAACCTTTTTTGGAGTAAAATAAATATAAAACTAAAATAAAATAATAATTAATAATAATAATAAATTATTAGTTAATATTATTATTGTTTATTTAATTTTATTGAAGTCACTGCAAAGGGATCTCAGTGCGTTCACACAAACCTCGAAGCTTGGCGAAACAGTGTATATAACACTAAATACACCGTCATTGTCACGGCACCTCCCAATTGAACCCACAAATCATAACTAAATATCGCTGAACTTCCAAATTGAAACGGTAAATCATAATCGAATGTCACTGAAACTGAAAAACTTGAAGTCCATTCTGTGCACAATAATTAATACAAGTACAAAGCTGAGTAATTTGAAAATAAAAATAAAAATTGGAAAATCTAACCGGCGAATTCGAAAATGAACTTGAGTAATCAAACTCGGGCCAACCCGATGCACCATGGGGGTCTATGAAATTGTGATTGAAACCTAAGAAAAACCATATGAGCGTCGCATATGGAATCAAAATCTCAAGCCAAGTGAGAAAATATAATATACGTCTCGATTCCGAATCCGGGTCGTTTAGGTGGCCCCGCGTTCCCTAGTATGTGTCGAATGAGTTTATTGTTATAAGCTTTGAGAATTCTCAACTGTGGCCATCTCCTCGCCAACAAAAGGCCATCGCCTTTCCATAATGAAAATCAGGGTGTTGAGATATTCCAAGATTTCCATTGCAGACCAAAGAATAGAATCCACCATGGTATCCAATAATTTCTAGCAACAACGACCTGCATCTTGTACCACCCGAGTTGTGGACTTGGAAATTGCATAATCCAAGAATTTCCTCTATCGTCAAAGTAGGTGAAGTATGGATAGACATTTTCCATAAAGGGAGCATTACCATTTAACAGAAATTTGAGCATTTAACTCATCGTCTTCTTCATGTCTTCTCGAAAAGCGCCCTAAGAGAGCGGGACGCTGTTCCATATAATAGCCATGGCATGGGTGGTCGATACTTTGATGTTATTTTGTAGATTGGACTTTTAGATTGCATTTCGAAGGTTGGTAATGGTAGGAAGAAGATATGGTGTGTACTACATGTTAGTTTTTACATGTTACTTTTATTCAAAATTTTATTGTCCATTACAATATGATGATGATGATGATGATGATGATGATGATGATGATGATGATGATGATGATGATGATGATGATGATGATGATGATGATGATGATGATGATGTAGTACATGTTAGTTTTTACATGTTAGTTTTATTCAAAATTTTATTGTCCATTACAATATATTTGATGATGATGATGATGATGATGAGACCAAATTGATTTAATTGTGTCGCTCCTCGTTTTTCTTGGCAAGATTGGTGTTGTAGCTTTCTTTTTTCTCTACGGTCTTCCAGCTTCTTTTATCTTGCATCTCCTTCATCTCTTTTAGTTCTTTGGACATTGGTGTCTTAGCTTCGTGATCTATTGTGTTCATCCTTTTGAAGATGGTTGAAGAAGATGTTTGGTCTAGGAGATTGGCTTTGCTATTAAATGAAGATTTATTTTGTGGTATTCGAATCCTCATATCTGTTGATGCTTGAGGCATTGTCAAGTTCACTTTTTTCTTGTTGGGTGGGGCTTTCTCCCTTCTTGTCTTGAGATTTGTTTCTTTCTTGCCCGATTTCTTGTTATTCAGAGTTTTCTTTAGAGTTTTCTTCTTTGATGATAGTGTAGTGTTCTTTTTGTGCTCCTTCCGACCATGTGGATTGGTGGTGGTTTTTTTTAGCAGAATTTTTGTGGGAGACTTTTGGGCAACTTTTGGCTAGATGGCATGTCTCAAATCATGATCGACATCGAAAGAGGACACTTTCATAATCAAGTCTCTGGTTCCACACATAGTCTTTACTTGTTAGGTTTATTTCAGCTGGGAATTCAGCGATGAAGTCCATTTCCACACAGATGCGTGCATAGGTGGTTCTGCATATTCCTTTGTTTCTGGGCACCTGTAGTAAAATTCCCCAATTGCATTTCCAATGGCTTTTAGCGAGGAGAGATTCTAGAGATGCAAGGGTAGGCTTGGCAATCTCACCCAAAGTGGCACTGAGGATATGACTGCTATTGAGGGATTGAATGATGGGTTCCATGGCTTCATAAATAGGCCTAAGTTTTCCCAAAACCACTGGTCGGAATTTAGAATACATTGTCTGCTTTCAGGATTTTCAAAATCTACTATCAAGAAACCCCTAGCACAGGGGTAGATATTAATTTCATCAGAAGTGATAGGCTTCAATACCTCCTAAATCCAATTGTGGAGAGTTGTCAGCCATGGCCAAAAACCATTGAACTAGCAGATTAGGGCACTTTCAGAAAGATTCAAAGCCTCATCGAGTGAGGTCTGGACCACTTGGACAATGGAAAATGGGGTTTCACTGACGATATGGGCAACGGCTTGCCCTCCAAAAGCAGACAGAACTGAGCCAATAGCTATTTTTGTGAAGTTAGGAGCCATATTTTACTTGCCCATAGAACCCATCCGCAGAGAAATAAGGTAGAAAATTATATTGGTGGTGAAATAAAATGGGATGAATAAGTTTTATGAACTTTAAATAATTTTTATCATTTTATTTTGTTTATTGAATCATGTACATAACGAGCGACATATTATATAAACTATAACATAAGAATAAACCATGTAAGAAAAAAATGAAATAATCACGAGAGCAACGATAATCAACACATGAAGGAACAATCACATCATCACATATGAAATACAAGATATTTAGTGGAAAACCATACACCAAGCAAAAAACCACTCTTGTTTTTGTTGCGCTAATGAAGCAAAATATGTCTTTTACATAGATTTGTTGACTCCCATCAGCTAGAATACTCGACCTCATATACAATAGGCCAACACTAATCAACCAAGAGACTTGATTCTACCCATCAACTCAGACGACTATGTTCTCACACAAATGTATGGACTACCATCTCATGAAAGCCACCACGATCAACGATCCTTTCCCAACTCTCATTGGGCTATCAAATTCCATTGGATGGAGAAATTATTCCTTTCACTGAAACTTCACGATCACTTCTCCACACCCATGAAGTCACTAATCCTCCACTCTATGTGGACCTCATTCATCTATTTTCATACTGGATCCAAGGCTCCTCTACTCAACTTGATTTAACTTTGCAATATGATCTCCAATAACAAGATATCATCAATAAATCATAAAAAAATCAGCACAGTCATATGCTCTCCAGTTAAGAAAAATAGTGGCCACAATGCATGCATCAAATCTGAATAACATAATCACCAGCAGCTAAAATAAACTCACACACAACAATCCATCAAACCCTCACTCCAAAATATGATTAATGCATAATAAAATCAATAACATAAAACACAATGGCTATGTGCCAAATGCATCAAAATCACTTGCAAAACAAAAGTGAAAGTCTCAAATATGGAGCTATACCAAGCTCTCCATCTTTACCAACACACTTTTCTTCTGTGATATACTATATGAAATTTTGAATCAATACACTCCTTCAACAAATATATATGCTCATTCTGCGACCATTAGAACTCATACATTGAAGTAATCTTGCTCACCAATAGGTCTAAAGCATACTCACACAATGCAACCCTTTCTAACTCATACTATCAACTTATCCAACCAACAAACAACAATTGTTTTTGTTTGTACATAAGAAAAAGCCAAAATATCCTCAACAAATCTCCAAGTGAATACCACATGAAAATACCATGGTTGTTATAATACCTAAGACACATGTACCATGGTAATCTCCAAACCAATACTATGGTAAAATACATTGGTTATGTCAATACCAAGGACACCTATACCATGTTAATATCCAAACCAATACCATGGGAAAGTACCTTGGTTATGTCAACACCACAGACACATGTACCATGGTGATCAGGTGCTCACCATTTAGCTCAAAAATGAAAGTTTTAAAAATGGTTCGAAAGCCAAACGTCTGTGTCTGTCTCAGAGAAATAATCACAACACAACTCATTTCACTAAAAAACGATTTTGTATGAGG
Source organism: Pinus taeda (assembly GCA_000404065.3). Taxonomy (NCBI): domain Eukaryota; kingdom Viridiplantae; phylum Streptophyta; class Pinopsida; order Pinales; family Pinaceae; genus Pinus; species Pinus taeda. The sequence goes on from APFE031145741.1 coordinate 11,984, forward strand.
AAGATAACACATTCTGTTCGCTTTGCCAAATAGAAGAATTTTTTGAAAAAAATGTAGTCACTGCATAGTCAACAATTTGTATTGGTGACGTGGCAGGTGACTAGGCAGGCTCAAAGGTCGGTCACCACTCAATTATAGTTCAACAAGTGCAATTTTCTTATTGGTTATTAGGTGTAGTGCGTTGAAATTTTTTTATTGGTTTAGAATGGACCAATGAGGAGGGGACAAGTGGAAAGCCTGAAGGTTGCCACGTGTCCCTCACCAAAGGACCGGTGGACAATCGACATGTAGTTTACCAAAATTTTATTGCAGGTTAGTGGGGTCGAACCCGACACCTACACCGAACAACCACAACACATTTCCACTACACCACAACATTACGACTTAACCGTTATGGGTTCCACGGTTATTTGAAGTTTAAACGGTTCCGGATTGGAGGTTAGGAGGGCTAGCCCTCCCATTTGAACACTCCACATAACTGCCAACCAATGGTTAGTAGTTCTGGTGGTTAGCACAACAATGATAACTTTGCCATTAACCACCACAATATGACCACTACGATGAAGCAGAGGGTTAAGGCTAACTGTTAGCCTAACTGTGTCATTTAAATATGCGGTATTAGTGCTAATCTCAGATTAGTGTTTTGTTAATATAGTTTAATTCAGCGGCATGTTTAGCAGACCCTCCTAATTCGGTGAAAACTCCAAGTTTAGTGGAGTTAATTGGAGTTCTTCAAGTTTTAGTGGAGGTTTACTAGGCAAAAACACTTTTGATCATAACTGGAGTGAAATTCAAACAAATGGAGTTCAAGAAAAGGGGTTCCTAGCTAATTTGAGCATTATGAACACATTGAAGCAGGTTTCAGGAGAAATAGAGCTTTATAAACAATAATTTTTCCATTATTGAGCCAATACAAAGGCCCAAGTCATGGAAGATGGACCAAGGAGATGTAGCCTAGGAGGGGTGAACTCGTTCATCAAAACACTGTGTTATGTCTTCATGTTGATGGTTTGTTGTAATTTTCATTGTTGTTATTCAACACTTGTTTTTAATGCTATTTTTCTCATGTATTTCACATAAAACATGATAAAATTTACTTGTTTCCAATCACAAACACCATAAGAGAACCATGCACACGAAACAATTGACAAGAATTTGTTTATAAATTTGAATTTGAAATTAGTACAACAAAAGTAACATTCAACAATGGATCAAGTTGGTACCAGAGGAAACTTTATTTGGTTGATTATTTGAGTTTTGTGCAAGTAGGATTTTAATGGTTGTAAAATTATGATGCTTACAAGGTTAAAGTTGTAGAGAGGAGAAGGGAAATTGTTGGTAGCAACTCCTAACGTAATGCCCAGAAGAAGGAGAGGCATAAGGCCACAATCTCGACACAAAGTTCCAATCTTAGCTGCACTTGAAGCACCTCAAGTTTCACCTTCAATTGAGATTGAGGAGGTACAGGAAGTACCAGAAGCTCAACTTGAATCCAAAGCCGTCATGTCTGGAGCAAGAGAGAATGAAGGTATTTAAGAAGAGGAAGCATTCAAGAAATATTTCTATGACTTAACTGACATGATTAGAGTCCTCTATGAAGAGAGGAACACTAGAATGCAAAGAGAGAGTTCTAAGCCTGCACATGGAGAAGGAATATCAGGAGATAAAAAAAATGAAAAGAAGGATTCAAAGGGTAGTGTAGGAAAGCTACCTCCATCTCCACCATCTTCACCTTCCTCATCATCTTCGTCATCCTCACCATCTCAAACAACATCATCTTCTACTTCCACAACAAAAATTGCTCACACTCATTCAAAAACCCCAAAGGAGAAAACTCCCTTACTCAAATTGGAAATTAAGTTTGAACTTCCCATGTACAATTAATGCAGAAAGGTTAGACAATTGGATTCAAAAATTAGAGGTTTATTGTAGAATTCATAACCTTCAAGAAGATGACATAAAGATCGTGTTGGCTTCATTGAGGCTAGAAGGAGCAGCATTAGTCTAGTGGGAAGAAAAGACTCAAGAGGAAATGTGAATTCATGGTAAGATATCCATTTCTTGGGTTGAATTTGTTTACGCAATTAAAAGACAATTTTATCCTTTAGCATGTATCAAAGATCCATTATGAGTTGAAAAAATTTTAGGCAACTCAAGGGCCAAAGAGTCCAAGACTCTACATAGGAGTTTAGAAAGAGGACATTTTTGTTAGTAGTAAACTTGAATTCCCAAGATACATTGTTGAAATATATTGGGGTTTACATTCCTATTTAAAACAAACTATCCTTATGTTCAATCCAAGTAATTTGGATGCAGTATGTGTGCAAGCCACACACCTTGAGGCAAGGGGAAAGAACATTTAGGAAGAGGGCAGTAAGAAGAAGCCATTCAAGGGTAAGGAGAAGGAGAAGGGAGGAAATGGAAGGGAAAGAAGAATGCAAGTGTGAAGAAAGAAAGGGAGAAAACTATATGCCAACATTGTTCCAAAGCTGGGCATGATGAAATCCATTGTTGGAAATTACATCTCAAACTAAGGTCTAAGTAACCAGACAATAAGGGAAAACAAAATATGACCGCTACTGCACAACATGATCTTGGATCAGATTCTAGTGATGAGACCAAGATTTTAGCCATAGTCACAAAAGGAAAAGAAGTCGTTGTAGGTACTAGTTCCTCGCATAGTCACAATAACACTCCAAATTAAGAATCAAGAATAGTATTGTTCCATGTAAGGGTAATTTCAAATCATACAAATACTGATGCATTATTTTATAGTAGGTCACAATCAAACTTAATTTTAGAAGACTTTGTCAAAAAGCTTAACCTTGAAACTGTACCTCATTGATGGGCCTCTAAATTAGACATAAATTAAGGCTCATACCTATAAATTAAACAATAATTTAAGGCCTATGATCATCCTTCGGCGCAATAAACCTCTCTTTCTACATTAGATAATTTATTTTTAACTTTAATATATTAATTAGGAAGGTTTATGAATAATTGGATATTTGTGCCTAATATTATTTTTTTTTGTGGAATATTATGAGAATATTGGGTAGATTATAAAGATTTAGTGGAGGAGATAATTTATGCACTTGTTTGCTACTACAGGAGGATCAATAACAGATAAATTAACTATATTTTATGGAATTATGGCATAGATTGTGGAACTCCAATGATTGAAAAAAATCTAGGAATGTGTTCCCTGCCATTTAATGCAAATTCCTAGTATTGAGGACTAGATCCACTAATCAAGGGATTTTGGTGGGGAAAACTTCCTCCATTCATGGGGAATGATTCCTAATCATTTTTTATAAGTACCAAGTCGAATTTTCCTCTAGGTATAGATTTTCATTAGTGTTATTGTGGAGAGAACTTGTATTTTTGTAGTTCCATTGTATTTTCTTGTAGGGATGTAATTGTGTTGATGAAAATAATGAAGATTGGTGTCATGTTCAGCTTCTAAATCTTGTTCTCCTCCATAGGTCTCTGAGTTTCCTTGGGATTGGCCATCCCAGGAGTCTTAGATCCTTTTTGTATCGTTTTCTTTCCTTTTCACTACTTATTCACATGCATCTCTTGTTTTTATTTCTTTCTATTTCTACATTTAGTATTAATGGTTTCTTGTTGTAGGCTCGAGTGAAATGGTTGATGTAAGTTATTTTATAGGATCACAAGGATTATTTCATTCTCATAAAATCTTTGGAAGTTCATAGTAATCATCAAGCTGCTTGGATTAGTCTTCTTATTCCAAAATCTAGATTTCTGGAACTCCTTTGTGGCAAAGAACAATAAATTTCTGCTATTTTTTAGAGCATGCTAACAAGCTTCAATCGAGTTAGTTCCACTTGAATTAGATAAAAAAATCATTCTACTTCATATCAAAACTTACCCCACTACATTTTCACTTGATTAGGTTAGGCATTTTTTATATTTACTAGCTCAATCGTTCTGGAATTTCTAGATTTTCGACTAGTAATGTTTTTCTATTTTTTAGCATGGGTTAACAGAGGTATTTTTGAGTGATTCCACATTGAATGGGGACCTAAGAAATCCTAGTTAATAAAAAAAAAAATCCCCTACAATTTGGATTTGATTTGTTTGGTCATTCAATGAATTATAATTTCGTATAGTAAATCTGTAACATCCTGTAATAAATTAGGGGATCATGTAGGAAATCAATTTAGCATCGTGGAGGAAATCACTATAGCATCCTATAGAAAAATCTTGTTTTGAGCCTGAATTGAGAAAAATGATCATTGAAGTTGGGATTAGGCCTCTACTTGAACTCCATGTCATCAAGGCCATTTTAACCCTCTTGCCCCAGACTTGTCTCTGATGCCAAATATTGAGGAAAAATTAGCATTTGCATTCATAAATAAAAAAGATTTTAAAAAATGAGTTCTTTTATAATTACACATGCACACAAGAGTTAGTACTCTCTAGATAAAATTTCATACTCATTTATTTTAAATCATCACATGTGATAAATATGGTTAAGATAGGTTTCTTTTACATTTAGTTCATGATCTTTATGCAATTAGAATAAGTTTCCTTCCTTGTACTTTCTTTCATACAATAGGTTAAGGTTCCATTTCAAACATTTCATTTTCTGCAATTAGTTTAGGATTTGGCTTCAGTACATGCACTCCATTACATCATGACAACAAAAGAAGGACACATTGTTTTCCACACATATAGTGCTGATACATCTTAAGTTTGTATGAACGTCGGGTTGATAATTAAGGTCGGTAGCCTTGGGAGTTGTAGCATTCTTGTTGCAATACCAAGGTTCATCACTGATCATAAGCCATATTTAATGGGTTGGATAGTCAATAATGAAAATCTACAGGTTACAAGGAAATGTTTATTCATTTTTCCATTACCGAAAAGTCCATTAATGAAGTTGAGTTAGATGTAGTTCCACTTCACATCTCAGGAATCATTTTGGGTAGTCCATATTTGTATGATAAGGAAGAAGAATTTTATCACCATGGGAAAAAATACTTGTTTCTCAATAATGGGGTGGAGTACATTGTGAGAGACATCGAAAAAAGTTAAACATTTCTTTGGTTAATGCAGGGAAGATGAAGAGACTTGTAAATGCAAGAAATTTTTTTGTGCTTCTCATGATCAAGAAAAAGAATGATATAGATTATGAATATTTTGAAGTTTGCGATGAAAAATTAAAATTTGATTTGTTTGATGTGGTAAGCAAGCATGGTGAAATGTTTCAGGAACCAAAGGGGTTACCTCCCAAGAGGGTAATTCAACATGAGATAGAGCTACAACAGGATGTTCCACTTCCAAATATTGGCATGTATCGCATGTTGATTATGGAAAGAATGGAAATCAAGAAGAAAATTCAAGAATCGCTGAATAAATGTACCATATGCCCATCTACCTCACTATGTGGTTCACCCATTGTCTTGGTGACAAAGAAGGAAGAGACTTGGCGCATGTGTGTGGATTTTTGTGCACTGAACAAAATAACGACAAAGAATTGTTATCCACTCCTAAGAATTGATGATTTGCTTGATCACTTGAGGTATGTAAAGTATTTCACTAAGTTAGACTTACAAAGTGGTTATCATCAAGTTAGAATAGTTGAAGAGATATTTGGAAAACCACATTTAAAACTAAACAAGGATTGCTTGAGTGGCTTGTTATGCCTTTTGGTCTTACAAATGCTCCAGCTACTTTTATGAGAGTTATGAATGATGTATTGAGATCATTTCTAGATGATTTTTTCATTTTTTACTTAGATGATATTCTCATATTCATCAAATCCAGAGATGAACATGTCATGCATGTAAGCAAAGTACTTGATGTCTTAAGAAAGGAACAACTATTTTTAAAAATGTCGAAGTGTGAATTTGGCAAGACTTCTTTAGTGTATTTGGGACACATTGTTGGAGGAGGTGAGATGAAGATAGACCACTCTAAGGTTTAGGTCCTTCTGAATTGGTCCAAGCCCAATACAGTTACAGAGGTAGGAAGATTTCTTAGGGTAGCACAATATTCGAGGAAATTTATTACTAATTTTTCTTCCATTGCAGCTCCATTACATGCATTGACTAGTGTCAATAAAGTTTTCCATTGGGGAGATGTACAACAAAAAGCATTTGATTCTTTAAAGAAAAATATCATTTCAGCATCAATATTGGCTCTTCTAGATCTTAGACAACCATTTTGAGATTCAAACGGATGTTAGTGATTACACCGTGGGAGTAGTTCTTATGCACCATGGTAAGCCCATTTCATTTTATTCTGAAATTTTTAATGGATTTGTGACTAACTATCCCACTTACGACAAATAAATTTACGCATTGGTACAAAGTGTCAAAAAATGGAAACACTATTTGATGGGGAAGGACACCATCATCCATACCAACCATCAACCATTGTAGTATTTAAAGTCATAGTCAAAGTTGCAGCAGTCACAAAACCTCAAATGGATGGGTTTTCTATAGCAGTTTCATCTGGTTATCAAGTACAAAAAGGGAATCTACAGTAAGGTAGATGATATGATTTCTAGGCCTATTGTAAATTCATCAATTATACTCGAGCACAATTATATGTTGCATGAAAGTTACATTGAGCAATATTCATATGATAATGAGTTTCAAGATGTGTATGTGCTTGAGTGAAGGAATCCAAGTTGAAGAGTTAAATTACCATGTACATAACAGTTTGTTGTTTCACTTGGGAAATTTATGTATTCCACAGGGAGAAAGAAATGATATCATAAGGGAAGCACACACTTCATTGATTGTTGGACACTTTGGTGTAGGAAAGAAAATAGCGAATCTCCAAAGGTATTGTTATTGGCTACACATGTTTGATAATGTATCTTGTTTCATTAGAGGATGTTCTTTGTGTGCAACAAGTAAACCTAGCAATAGGGAACTAATATTATACACTCCACTTCCGATACATTCAAGTCCATTAGAGAGTATATCAATGGATTTTGTAGGAGATCTTCCATTTTCAAGGAAAGGTCATCATTACTTATATGTAGTTGTAGACAGGTTCAACAAAATGTGTGTACTAACACCATGTAAAAAGAAAATTCAACTAAACAAGCATATCAGATTTTCTTTCAAAATATTTGGGTTCATTTTGATCTTCCTACTTCCATTGTAAGTGATCAAGATTCTCAATTTGTTGGGAATATTTTGTCAAATTTTTGGGACATCATCGACACAAAGTTGAAGAAGAGTACAACCTTTCATCCACAAACAGATGGAAAAACCAAGGTGTTCATCAGCACAATCATTCATATTCTTAGAGTATATTGTAGCAAACATCCCAAGTATTGGGATGAACAATTGCATTACATACATCATGCATACAAGAGGGTAAATCATTCTTCCACAAACACCACCATTTGAGACATGTTTTGGGTACTTGCCAAGATCGCCATTGGACTTCATATTTCAGAAAAATGTCACCATTGATGGTCACAATGACATTGATAAGGCAACGAAGTTCTTAGATAAAATTCAGTTGATACATCACATAGTGGATGAACAACTGGGAAAGAGTCAAAGCAACTACAAGCCAAGGCATGAGAAACACTAGCTCGATCATAAATTTCAAGTTGGAGACGAAGTTTGGTTATATATTAGCAAATAGAGACTTCAAGGGGAAGGTAAAAATCTTAAGCCAATCTATTATGGTCCTTCTAAAATTCTGGAAAAGATTGGTAACAATGCATTTAAGCTAGATTTTCCTCCTTGTATGCAAGTATACTCGATTGTTAATGTTAATAATTTGATATTGTTTGATCCTCCTTTGATTGATGATCAAGGAGAGCACATTCAACTTCGATCAATAGATGATTTCTCACTAGAATATCTTGATGAACTTCAACAGGATTTCATACTTGATAGAAGAACCAAAACTTCAAAGAGAGGGAATGTTGAATACCTTAGAGTGGGACTCAAGGGATAAAGCCTTCTAAAGCTAAATAGTTACAGATTGAGAAGGTGAGGTAGTTGTACCCTCACCTGCTGAACAATTGATAGTATATTTTGGGGTCCAAAAGGCTTCAACTGGGGAGGAATTATTAGGTGCTCAGTTTTTAGATCAAAAATCAAAGTTCTCAGAATGGCTCAAAAACTAAATGACCATGTCCTTCTCAGTGAGATGATCCCAACGTAACTCATTTCACTCAGAACCCTGCTTGTATGAGGAAGATATTGCGTTATATCCACTTTGCCGAACATAAGAAATTTTTGAAAAAAAATCTATAGTCATTGCATAGTTAGCCATATGTACTACTAACATGGTAGGGTCAAAGGTCGGTAAATGCTAAATTATAGTTTGACAAGTTTCATGTTATTATTGTTTATCAGGTGCAATTTGTTCGAAAGTTTTTATTGGTTTAGAATAGACCAATGAGGAGTGGACAAGTGGCAATCCCGAAGGAGGCCACGTGTTCCTCCCCAAAGGACCAGTGGACAATCAGTGTGCAGTTGACCAAAATTTTATTGCGGGCTGGGGGGGTTGAACCTGGGACCTCCATCAAGCAACCACAATGCATTTCCATTGCACCACAACATTCTGACTTAAACGTTATGGGTTCTATGCTTATTTGAAGTTTAAACAGTTGCGGATTAGGGGTTAGGAGGGCTAGCACGCAAGCCACCCTTCCCATATGAACACTCCACATAACCGCTATCCAGTGGATAGTAGTTTCGACAGCCAATGCAACAACGATAACTATGTCATTAACCGCCATAATATCACCACTACCATGAAGCAGAGTTTAAGGCTAATGGTTAGACTAACCATTTCATTTAAATACGTGATGTTAGCGCTAATCTCAGATTAGTGTTTTGCTAATCCAGTTTAACATTAATTAAAAATCTAATTTAATTTGGTGGAATGTTTAGCAGACCCTCCAAATTCGGCATAAACTCCAAGTTTAGTGGAGTTAACTGGAGTTCCTCGAGTTTTAGTGGAGGTTTATTAGGAGAAAACAGTTTTGGTCATAACTGGAGAAAAATTCGACCAAATGGAGCTTAGGAAAAGGGATTCCTAGCTAGTGTGATCATTCTGAACACATTGAAGCAAGTTTAAAGAGTAGTAGGGCTTTGTAAACAACACTTTTTCCATTATTGAGCTAATAAAGAGTCCTAGGCCATGGAAGTTGGACCAAAGAGATGTAGCCCAAGAGGGGTGAACTCCGTCATCAAAACACTATGTCAAGTGTTCATGTTGATGGTTTACTGTACCTTTCATTGCTACTATTCAACACTTGTTTTTCATGCTATTTTGCTTATTTATTTCACATAAAACTTGACAAAATTTACCTGTTTCCAATCACAAACACCATAAGAGAACCATGCACATGAAACAATTGACAAGCATTTGTTTATAAATATGAAGTTGAAATTAGCACAACAAAACTAACATTAAACAACAGATCACATGGCAATCTTCAAACCAATATCATGGTTATGTCAATACCAAGGACTCATGTACCATGCTACTCTCCAAAGTAATATCACATGAAAATACCTTGGTTATTTCAATACCAAGGACACATGTTCTGTGGTAATATCTAAACCAATACCGTAGGAAAATACCATGGTTATGTCAATACCAAGGAATCTTCTACCATGGTAAACTCGAAAACAATACAACAACAAATACCATGGTTATTCCAATACCAAGACTATCTATGCCAAGGTAATATCACATGCCAACCTACTCCACACACATACCAATACCATGGTAATGCCAATGTTGAGAATACTTGTACCATGGTAATACTCCTCCAACCTAATCATCAAGCTAACACACAATTGCAACAAGTCATCTCCAACATGAAGACTTCGATGAAGAACTAACACTAATGAAATGTGCCAACACAACAACATAGATCACTTCTCCAACTATTATAGAAGCAATTTCTATCTATAGTAGAAGCAATAATGCCTCTAATCATGTCAACACAAGCCAACAAAATCCAACATAGGGAAACAGAAGGATACACCTTCATGAACACCATACTACCATTAAGCTACATCATCAAAGATGGACATCAAGGGTTGACATCAATGCCAACATAACCAACTTAATGACAACTCAACTAGTTGCAACCGTGCTACAAGGAAGTCATCCACACATCAACTAGGCTACATTTGTTTGACATCAATGCCAACATGAGATAAATTCCATCATGAACAAATTCCAACATCATCTGGCTACAGCCATGCACACCATAATGTCAACATCTCCCCCTTTGGTAATGATGGCAACCACACACAAACTCCAATCCAATATCCTTATCACTCCCCCTTTAACATCAATGGAAAAGGTTCAACTCCATCTAATAAGGAAGCAATAAATTTATCACAAACACTAGAGAAATTGTCCTGTACATCCATGGCTGAAGAATGATACATATCAAGGAACAACCATCCTCTCTCATAATAGTAGCAAGAAGAAAATATAACCAATCAACACCAGAACAACATGTCACACCAAACATTCTCTAGTAGCAATAGCAATATGCCAACATAAGGCAATCATACAAGCATCAATGAGCAACATCATAATGAATAACATCATCCAACAATGTGCACATGAGGCATTAACCAACATTCTCCATAACAACTACATAACAACAACTTCCACATGGAAATGGCCACCAACCAATGGCTAAACACATCCTCTGTACACATAAGATGAGGCAAACAACCCCAACAATCATAGCACGAGGCACATCATGAACACCTCTAAGCAGATCATAATGCCAACAATGTATCGTTGAAGTAATAAGAGAATGTAATGCTCCCCTTAACACGTGCCGTCTCTAACATCATCTCAAGGTTGTAGTGAACAACTTCCACTACAAACAATGCTTCATTGCTAAGAAAGAAGCACCAAATGGACCAAGACTCCACATGACCATGACTATATTACATTTCCATTGATAAATACATGGCCGTAGTAATGACATAAGACCTGATACATGACTCCCATATGACCTCATGACTCAGAGAAAAGACCTAATGATAAGTATAATACAAGTACATTGCTCCATGAGAATTTTGTATAATTTATCAGTGAAATACATTGTTGATATTATCATCGTCGATGGACCAATGGCATAAGAATATGACATATTCTTACAACATCATTATCCCGTATTCATGGCTACAGAATAGACTCCATAAGACTCCTCCAAAATAATCCTATCATTATGATGAATCAACAAACAAAGGACTTGACCCAATAACAATGAAATGATGAAACAATGGTAAATACATGGTTGTAATAAACTGCATATAACAACCTATACATGGCTGGTCTAGGTCTCATGTCATCCCTATAGATAATGTGCCATTGAAATCCTTTTATCCAATAGTTGTAGTATCTTTTCAAGCAACTTATCAGTGAAAACAAAAACATATATATGGCTTAAAAATGTATTACTTTCACTCAGAAAACATATGTAAGGTAGCTACAAATAGCTCCCCATGAGATCAATATACCTCCAATAGACAAGATGATCCTGTGAACCTGAATGTGCATAATGCTCAAAAGAACTAACCATATGTTGTTGGAAAACTTGTACTCATCTAGCTACCATACTCTTGCATATTCCCACCTTGAGGTTATCCACCTCTTAAGAACATCTACATTCCTCTATAATCATGCAATAAATAGTCATGGTCTACACGAGGGGTTGTTCTTCAATACTTGAAGAGTTGTTGCTCCTTCTTTCTAAATACTGTGTTTGGATGCTTGTATTCTTCCTTCACTAATTTTCTGCTATGTCCTCTTTGTTTTTGTTGCTCATTTTTCCTTGAATAACAAGCCAATAATAGTGTCTTTCCATATATCCAAAGTTATGACATGTGTAACACTCCATGTGGCTAATATATGAAGCAAGAGGATCAAATATCATGTTGCGCATGCCATATCTATACCATGCATCCAATGAGTTTCTCCTCCATTGGTTAGATCTACAATTAGATGCCTTATGGAAAAAAATGTTACATGAATAGAAATAACCATAAAAAAACATGATTATGCCTATTACCCAACCTCCTTGACTACTGATATTTCTACAAGCTCCACTGACTAGATCTATACATTTTGTTCCTGTAGTTAGCTACAACATGTCTAAATTGTGATAGTTGTAACATTATACTACATGCATCAAAGGAATGAACAGACTTTGGTTCCTTTGGAATTTTACAAATAGATCACGATCCTCTCTTGGAGAAAAAGATATTCTAAATGCAGGTGCTCTATATTTTGTTTTTTGCTGCTGTTGGTTGATATGCTACTAGTTTTTCTTATTCTTTCCTTAGATGCTACTCTTTTTGTTGGTATTTTTTTCTACAGATTCTTTTGGTTCAAATTTGATGTTTTTACCTGCATGAAAACTAGAATAACCCTTTTGAAATCCAAGACTAGATTTATCTAATGGTGATCTCTATATTTCAAGAAAACTATCCAAGGCCATAATTCTCTTCTCCATCTTTCATTGTTTTCTCAAGGACATCACTTCAACTTCTAATCTCTCACACTCATTTTCCTTTTCTTGGTATTGCTTCCTCATACCATCCTCAACTTTTTTTGATTCTACTAACTTAATATTTGATAGTCTCTTCCTTGAGCTTGGCCTCCTTATCATCACAAATTTGCAATATTTTTTCTTGATCTTTTCATGCAACTCTTAGTCTAGTAATCTCAACTCTAAGAACCTTAACAATATCCTCATCTTCACTAGGAAGTGTAGTGTGCTCAAAATATGAACCCTAAAAATTGTAACTCAAAAGAAAATAATTAGTATTTATACCTTTGTATCCATTTTTCTACAATGCCTTAGGCTCTAAATCGTTTGATTTATGAAAAATATTAGCTTAAACACTTACACCAGGAAGATTATACTCTTGTGGCTAAGCTACTTTTTTTTTTAAGGCCCTTAATTTTCTAAGATTATTTCCTCTTATTCTTGGCCATAATCCCATGATCTAATCTCAAGAAATCAAGTTGCAATCAAGATCCCTGCTCTAATTCCAGTTGTTGGAAACCTTTCAGCATTACTGGGGGGAAGGGGGTGAATCAATAGTGTGACTTCTTAATAATGTTTACCACTTTAAACTTTTCTATGGAATCATGCACATAACCATAAACATATCACATAAGCCATAGCATAACCGTAAACCATGTAAGCATCTAAAATGAAAGAGTCATGAGAGCAAAAACAATCAACACATCAAGGAACAATCACATTGTGACACATGAGACTCAAGATCTTTGGTGGAAAACCCTTCACCAGGGAAAAAACCACTCTTGTTGTTGTTGAGATGCTCTTAGTATTCTATTAAGAGAAATATGTCTTTTACATAGATTTTTTCACTCCCATATATTACGAGACTCAAGCTCATACACAATAGGCCAACACCAATCAAACACAAGACTCAATTTTACTAATCATCTCAGAAGACTATGTTCTCACACAGATCCATGTACTACCATTCGTTGAAATCCACCACAATAAAAAATCCTTGCCCAAATCTGAATGGACTATCCAACTCCTATTGGATGGATAAATTATTCCTTTTGTTAAAAATTCCCAACCATTTCTCCACACCCATGAATTCATTACTCCTCTACTCTATGTGAACCTCATTTTATCTATTTTCATATTGGATCTGAGACTCCTCTTCTCAAATTTATTCATCTCTGCAATATGATCTCCAACAATAAGATATCCTCAATAAATCATAAATAATCACCATAATCATATGCTCTACACTCAATCAAAATAGTGTCTACATGCATGCATCAAATCTTAATAGCATAATCACCAACAACTAAAACAAACTCACACTCATCCATCCATAAAAACTTCACTTCAAAATATGGTTACTACATAATATAGTTAGAAACAAAATGTCTAAGTGCCAAATGCATGAGTAACACTTTCCAAAACAAAAGTGAAAGTCTCAAATATGGAGCTACACCAAGATCTCCATCACTACCAACACACTCTGCTACAACTCTCTACTTCTCTGATCTACTATATGAAATTTTTAATCAATACATTACTTCAACAAATAGACTTGTTCATTCTACTTCCATTAAAACTCATATAGTGAAGCAATATTTCTCACCAATAGCTCTAAAGCATACTCACACAATGCATCCCTTTATAACTCACACTATCCTCAAGCGAAAATATCCTCAACAATTCTGCAAGTGAATACTATAGGAAAATACCATGTTTATGCTAATACCCAATACACTTGTACCGTGGTGATCTCCAAACTAACACCATGATAAAATACATTGGTTATGTCAATACCAAGGACACCTATACGATGGTATTATCCAAACCAATACCACAGGAAAATACCTTACTTATGTCAACACCAAGGACACATGTACCATGGTAATCTCCAGACCAATACCATCGGAAAATACCATGGTTATGTCAATACCAAGGACTCATCGACCATGGTAATATCCAAAAAAGTACCATGAACAAATACCCTAGTTATGTGTATACCAAGGACACATGTACCATGGCAACATCCAAACCAATACAATAGGAAAATACCATTGTCATGTCAATACCAAGGATCTTGTACCAAGGTAATCTCCAAAACAATACCGTAGGAAAATACCATGGTTATGTCAATACCAGTAATATCTGCACCAAGGTAATATTACATGCCAACCTACTCCACATACACATACCATCAATACCAAGAATACATGTACCATGGTAATACTTTTGCAACATCATCATCAAGTAAACACACCACTGCACCGAGTCATCTCAACCATCAAGACTTAGATGAAGACCTAGAAATCATCAAGTGTGGTAAATAAACAACATATATCACTTAAGAAGTCATCTGCAGCTCTTGTAGAAGCAACATCTATCTATAACAACATCAACAATGCCTCTAATCATGTCAACACAAACCAACGCAAGCCAACACAAGGAAACACATCCATGAATGCCATACTACCATTAAGCTACATCATCAAAAACTGACATTAAGGGTTGAAATAAATGCTAACATAACCAACTCAATTCCAACTCAATTAGTTGCAAAGATGCTACAAGAATCCACACATCAACTAGGCTACATAGAGTTGATATCAATGCCAACATGAGATAGTTGCCATCAGGAACCAATGCCAACATCCAGTAGATGGAACAATGCACATCATATGCCAACAATTACCTTATCCAAATGTATGAAGAAAAAAAATTAAATACATATATAAACAAAAACATAGAGATATAGTGAAAATAGAACTTCAATTCCTTAATAAAAAGCATTGAAATTTGTTTACATGAAGAATGTAAATAAACTACCTCAGGCAATGGTAGCTTATATTTGAGAAAATATTTGGTGGATACATGCCTTATGAGTTGTGTTAGAATAAGGCAGAAGGGCCTATTTATTATTTAGAAATAATGGAAAACCCTAAACATCGAAAAACCTAACCCTATGATATGAAGTGCTGAAAGTCACTCGACCTTGTTGGTGTAAATTGGTAAATCAACTTCTAGCATTGTAACTTTTGCATACGATCTTCATTTGACGTGTATGATACCTCATCAATTTTTTTTATTCGAGGACTACAACTTTCAACTGAATTTTTTTTATAGTTTTCAACTTGCTTGTTTTAAAAAAATGTCGTTTAGAACCTCAAAATGACTATGGGATTTCATGACCCAAAAAAATGCTAAGAATAGTAAATTTTGCTATAATTAAGGAAACTGAAATAAGTAATGGTTGGGATCCAAGTGGAATACTCAAGAAACTAACAATATCCACCTGGACCAATCCTCTCCCCTTAGGAAGTAATGGTCCCCATTCCATTGAGTGCCTCTACAAGATGGGGAAACTTCCACCTAAACTTGGTCCCTAGTGAGCCACTTGCCTTGGTGCAAGAGTTCACTAGATTTCACAACCCAATATAGTTGGATCTTCTCCTGGTGATTGTTCTTGATATGTCTATCCATGATCTGATCATTTGTGTCATGTTCCATGCAGTCTTGGTTTAGCTCTATCAGTGTTAGTTGTTTTGCAATGTTTGATGTGTTTAGTAATGGTGGAAAGTATGGCAGAAGGTGGTCCACATTAAACGCTATGTGTAGGACAAGGAATGGGGGAATGTAGAGCTCAAAAACATTATCTCACATAGCATTGGTTATTGTGTAAGGCCCATATCAAAGTGGTCTAAGCTTATGATGGGCTTCATTAAGGAATTATTTATGCAAATGCAACCAAACTTTGTCACCCACCTGAAACTTCTGTGGCACCCAATGTTGCTCATGTCGTTTCTTGTACTTAGCATTGGACTTATCCAAGATGTCTTACACCTACTGGAAGATGTGTTGGATGCATTCATTAAACTGGGTTCCTTTATCAGCCTCAAACTATACATTTTTGTAGTCACAGGAGGCATGGGAACATCAACTGGCAACAATGGTCGAAAGCCCAAACCCACTTGAACAGGAAAATGACTAATCGAGCTCTAGGGAGTCATGTTATAAATGTCTGAATATAAGGAAGTCTCTCATCGTAGGTTCATGGATTCTTGGAGTTGTACATGTGTAGTATGTGATGACCTCTATTTGGCCATCATTCTAGCGATGGAATGTAGTTGACTTGGTGAGCTCAGTGTCTAGAGCCTTGACCAGATTGTTCTAAAAAAACTACTATCTCGAGCTGATATATGGTCTAAAAAATTATAAAATGTACCCATACTCATTCAAAGAAGAGTTTGGTAGTTTCCTCTATTGTGATACTCTTCTTGCAAGCCACCAATATATCCATCTTAGAAAATCTATACATAACCTGATCCATCTACTTTTTGTGCATATGGGAACCCTTCCTCGGGATCATGGATGTGGCCGCTATCTTCCCTTACTTTGAGAGTGATCCAGAAAGAAAATTTTTTATCAGTCTAGGAGATGATCTTATTGCAATTCTTAGCAGAGATCAAAGAGATGGTGGTAGGTGGGGCTACCTATGGTATCATGTATAACTTATTCCCAAAGTAATAATAATAGTGCAAGGCTTGGAATGATACACAACATGAATTTTCCACAACTATGCTTGGCCTAATAACACATCAAAAACTTCAAGAGGAGAAAAATCTCATAATACATCATTCGTGAAGGGCTTGATGTTGTAGGTAAGGTGGTACTAATGGCTGACACATAGATCTCATCCTTACTGAAGCCACCTAATGGTGTATGAAAATGGGTGTGGTGTGGTAGGTAGACCCAACTACTTCATGACCTTTGCTGAAATCATGTTTTTTTGGCTCTCATTGTCGATAATGAACTACAATGGAGAACCCTTCGCCCACATTTGTGACTGGAAGAGATGCTCCCCCTTCTTTAGATATTCAGTCTCAACCTTCTAGCCCTTGGTGGTGGAAATGGTGGCACTAGGTTCTGCGTCAATAACTAATTCCCCTTGTCATTCCCCTTATCAAGTTTTGTCTCACAATCATAACATGCATCAAACTCTAAAAATTTCATCTCGACCACTAATGGCTGCCTGGTGTGACACTCAATTCTGTTGTGAGTGGGGATCTTATGGAACTCACACCACATTCTTATGTCATTCTTCATCTTTGTGGTGACATTCTTTGCTTGTAGGTTCGATGGGTTATCTCAGGTCTCTCCACCTTAGATATGTCCTTTGTTCTATAGTTGGTGGTTCTCTTTGCCTGCTTCTAATTCATAGATCCAAATTCACGCTTATTTTGTTTAATTTTTTGTTCAATCTTGGCAACATATCGATATGCTAAACCATGCTAGGAGATTTCTAGGAACTCCATTTCTTCCTAAATTTATTTGTGCAAACAATCATGGTAGCTGAACACTATATATCATGCAGAGTCTTCGATAGCCAACTTTTTGCATAGAGTATGGAAAATATTTGTGAACTCATGCACATCGTGGTCCCTTTGTTGTCATAGTGTGGTTCACTGTATGTACTTGTCGTCATGCCTCCCCGCATGGTAATATGTTTCCTTGACAATGTCATAGAAAGAGTTCCAATAGGGGTAAGTTGTAAACAGAGAGAGTTCCTCAACCCTTTTCTTAGAGTAAATTTTTCGCTAGTCCTTAACATGGGGGGTAGCCTTAAGTAATGCAAAATTAATCTTCTCCCTATTGGAGAAACTTTGGACTAAAAATTGATATTTCAATAGATTCAACTATTTATCTACAACATCTTCTTCTATTTGACCTTCAAATATAGGGACATTGAAGCTCACTTGCACCTTGGAGGGGGTAGCACCTTCGAGTGACTGTTGGATGAATATGCATCGTCAATGGGCATCTACCAAAGGATCTGGGAAAATTTTCCATCATCCCATTACATTTCCACTCAAGGGCTTCTTTGAGAAATATTTGTATAGGATCTTCTACTTCCTCATCTTTCTTTTCTTCCACCATGGGAGGTCCTCAGTGTCGGCGGGGATGGTCTTATAAAGGCTCAACTAGTTCAAGTACCAACTCCTTATACACTGACCTTATTGTGGACATGTACAAAAAAATAGAGAAAGAGAAAACCATTTTGATACCACTAATCTAGATGTATGAAGGAATGAAATGAAATACAAGTATAAAAAAAATCACAAAGATACAACAAAAATAAAAACAAAAATTTGATTCATTAAAAACAAAATTCTAAAAATTGTTTACATGCAGAATTGAAATAAACTAGCTCAGGTAATGGTAGCTTATGTCTAAGAAGAGATGTGATGGTTACATGTGTTCTAGAATGTGTTACAATGAGGCTTGAAGGCCTATTTATTATTGGGAAGTAATGGAAAATCCTAAACATCCAAAAGCCTAACCCTAGGAGATGAAGTGCCAAAAGTTTGTTGTCATTGTTGGGGTAAATTGGTACATCAACTTCCTAGGGTTGTAACTTTGGCATATCATCTCTATTTTATGCATACAATACCTCATTATAAATATCTATCCAAGGAGTACAACTTTTGATTGTAAATCCCTACCATAGGCTTCTAATTTGTTCATTAAAAAAACATAGTTTAGGGCCTCAAAACTGCTCCAAATGTTTAGGACCTAAAAAACTGTTGAAAATAGTAACCTATTCTACAATTAGGGAAAACAATGGTGGGGATCCAAGTGTAATAGGTGGATAGCCATAATATCCACTTGGCTCATTAACCCAAGCATGTACCAAGTCCTAGTTGGAGGATATGGCATGAAATTCACCGCTACCCACACCCACGATTACATCGATCCATGAATTCTCTGAACATTTCAATGCATATGTGTTTTCTTTCGAAATCCTTACCTTCCTTCTTTTCTTTCTCTTCTTCAAATTTACCACATAGTCTACATGAAGCAAACTGTCTCCTAGCATGTTGTACTTTACTCCTATTTTATCACCATTTTCACATTGAAATAACAAATTAAGACAAGATTTTGAGTAACAATTGAATTTTATGGAAGAAGAAAATGTAAGGTGATTCTTATTTATATATGAGGATTGAACAATATAATATGGTAATAAATTGAATCAGGACTATCATATGATCATGCAATCAATGCTTAATTATTCAAATACCGAGTAGAACTACTAAAGCTACCTAGTTGCTCCACCGCTAAAACCCTAGACATAAGCTCTTACCTGACTCAAATAAAATCATTTGGTCAAAAACCTAAATATCTTGGGAAGAGGAATCTAACTTATGATTTCATTTCATTTTAAAACCTAAAGTTATTACAAAACCTCCCTTAAAAACAAACATTTTTATGTACCTTAAAACATAAGATTCTTATAAAATGGCTAATAATTGTAGGAAAATTCAATTCCACCATCATAAGTGACCAGTTACCCATAAAAAATGAAATAAGGTAAAATTGAAGTCATTGATTTTGGAGCTTCATGAAGGGGCAATAATGTTTTATCATTTCTTTAGATTTTGGAAAAATTGTCATTCATTCATTTTGATCCAAGTATAATTCTATAATAGTGGAGTATATCATAAAATGTTTATTTTAAGCCTTCCACTTCTTATCACTGATTGTAGGTGGCAATTAATAAACATGGTTTAAACATATGATTTAGACATCCAAGAAAGTTATTTATGAGAATTCATACATTGGTGTAGAGGTGCCGATGAGAATAAGTTGAAATCCTTAATTTTACACCATCTATCAAGACTTCTAATTAGGAAAAATATTAATGTGCTAAACTCTAATAGAGGGGGATTCCTATCATTGTAATTAAATTAGATTATAGAAAAGTTTTTATTTTTATTGCTATTTGAAAAGGCATTTAGGGCTTTTGTTTTATTGTTATTTTAAATGGAATTAGTGATCCCTCCAAAAAAGGATAGATTAATTAAAGGATTTTTGTTTACAATATTTTCTTATCAACAATTTTTATTTGGAACATTAAAGAAAAGGATATATGACTTTAGGTGCAATTTTTTCCCAGCTACTGTTTCTAGTGCTAATAAGGAAAGAATATGAATTTGGGGCATTAATATGTAGACTTGGTTACACTTTGATGATGTATGGGAACTTGCAGTCCAAGGATATATAGAGCCAACTTGTGAGGAAACCGAATAAAATTTAATGAATGCACAAAAATATCAACTCATAATGAACAGAAAGAAAGTATGTGAGAGAATTTCCTATCGTCAGAAATGATGTAGATGCGACTATATTTCCGATCATATTAGTAGCAAATACTTCGAAGACATCATGGGACATCCTAGAAACCAATTATCAAGGAATTATAAAAGTGACAACAATTAAGTTGCATACGTTGAGGATGAACTTTGAGAATTTGAAAATAAAAGAGTTAAATATCATGGTGCAGTACATTACCGAAGTTATAGGCATTATCAATAAACTATGGATGAATATTGAAGATATTTCAGATCAGAAAATGGTAGATAAGGTTCTAAGAACTCTTCCTAAGAAATTTTATGCAGTGGTCACAACCTTTGGAGAGTTTGAGGACATGTCATAGATATTAGTAGATGAGATATTAAGATCCTTGTTATCCCATGAATCTCAAATAAATAGGCATAACAAATCTCTAGAAAATGGATTTAAATCACATGTTTCTATCTCATGAGGAAGATGAGGATCAAGATCAAGAGGCATCAGCAGGAGAAAAAGAAGCAACAATTAGAGAGAAGATTCAAAACAAGAAAGGAGATTCGAGCAAAATCCTAACAATTCAAGGGGGAGCAACAATAGAAGTTCACAACCAAATAAAAGGTATGAAAAATCAAACATTAAGTGCTCTTATTGTAATAACATGGGTCATTAGGCACATGAATGCAGAAATAAGAAAGTTGAGTTTTCTAGAAAAGGCGCAAAATATTCTTCTAAGAAGTGTAAAGAATTTTTATTCCTTACGTGTAGCACTTCTCAAGAATTTTCTAATGACATATGGCTTATACCTCGTAAATATAGAAATCATATTATATGAAATAAAAGAATAATTATGGATATGGATGATTCATTGAATACTAATATCAAGTTAGGGTCAAATAACATTCAAAAATTATGGGAAAAGGAATGATTAATATCCTCACCAAAAAACGTCAGAAAAGGCACATATCAGATGTGTATTATGATCCAACTTTAAAACATAATCTTCTTAGTTTTGGCTAAGTGACCGCAAAAGGGTATAATATAGTTTTCAAAGAATATGATCACTTCATATATGATAGACCTCCTAGTAAGATGTTTATTTCCAAAGAAAATATGACAAAGAATAAGATGTATCCCCTTGCCATGAAGCATGCTAGACATGAATACTCATTTTATCAAAACGAAACATGCTTGGATGATTTTTGGTCATGGTACCTTATTTTTTGTCATCCACAATTTAGTGGTGTTAAACTATTGTAGCAATGAAATATGGCTTAGGGATTTCCTCCCATTCAAGAGCAAAGCAATTCATGTGAGAGTTTCATTCTAGCAAAGCAACACATGGACAATTTTATTAGGGTGGTGTCTTATAGAGAAAAGGAAACTTTGGAGTTGGTTCATATATAAGTGAATATATTACTTCCTTAAATTCAAATTGTTATGATCAAACAAAGGGGGTGAGTACGATTCAAAATATTTTCATAACTTTTGTAAGTATCGTGAGATAAAAAGACAATTTACAATAAGGTACATATTACAATGAAATGATGTAGCTAAAAGGAAGAATAGAGCCATCGTGAATATTTCCAAAAGTACATTGAAGGAAGAATATATTTCGAATAAATTTTGGGGGGGGGCGACAATTCAGTTTATGTTGTGAATAGATATCCCACTAAAAGTGTGAAGAAAAGAGTTCCATAGGAAGCATGGACATGATTGAGTTGTAGTGTAGCACACTTTAGCGTATTTGGTTATGTAGCATATGATCATGTTCTAAAGGAGTTGATAAAAAGGGTAAATGGAAAATGTGAGAAGTGAATTTTTATTAGGAACAATGATCAGTGCAAGGCATATAGGTTGTACAATCCAATAACAAAGAAGTTGATAATTAGCAGAGATGGTGAATTTAAAGAAAATGGAGCATGGGATGGAAGCATTGTTAAATATATAACAATTAGAGTAGATTTTATAGCTCAGTCAAGCATAAATAAAATGTTAAATATCTTAAAAGAAAAATCTCTATCACAGGACTAGATTGGCAGAGTTTAAAGATTGTTTTTTTTGTCAGCCTTACAAGAGGAAGAGCAGTTGTTATAATTGGTCGTGGGCCCAAAAGTGTATTTTAGAATAATCATGGTGCTCTCAGACTATTGTACAAAGCAATTGTTCTTATATAAAATTATCGCACAAAACCCAATCTCTAGGGAAACAATTATTTCCATACATTTGTCCTTGATGTTCATAAACCGAAGTACACCAAGGAGTTAGCGACCATACATGTACACATTTCCAAATTGAAGAAGGGCTATATAAATTACCCAAAAGTGATTTGATCTGCCAATGTGGAATATTGGTTTTCGAAGATGAAATTGAAATCAAGGCTCACATTTGAAGGTATTAGGGTGGATGAGGTAAAATGGTTTTTGTAAAGTCGTTCACATACTAATTATAATTATACTTCATCATTGGATTCCCTCAAAGTTGGGAAAATTGTGTTTTTGCAAATGAATAAGAATTGACATTAAAATTAACATGATAAAGCCTTGGTATTAAATTTCTCAATTTACAATGTTTTCTTGGAAATTATATTCGTTTTAACACATAAAAGTTGCATCATTAATAGTGAGGTCGGATCCGGTAGGGGTTAATATTTAAATCACCGCAAGATGAAGTTACAACACAATGCATCACTAATGTATGGTGGACATTTCCCAAGTCTAGAAATCAACAATGGAGAGCATGAAAATTGAGCAGTGTTCCTCACTGAATCTGTGTGTTTAAGTCCCCACATGAATTTTCATTGAGATCCACACCATACTCAAACATTTGCATCCAAATTCTTGTACACCTACTTCATATATTTGGCCACTTAAAAATTCCCAAGAGACTCTGAGAGAAAGAAAAGTAAAGGCTACTTCCCCGTACCCATCACCATCGAAATATTTCTCTTATTATTAATAGAAACCAATGATAAGATGGGCAATGGTGCCAACGACCAACACAAGGAAACTCTGGAATTCATCAAGAATGTCACTAAAAATGTAGACTTAGAGTAGGGTCGCATTTTCTCCTCAATTGTAGTAATAATGTCAACATAGAGTACCTAAAGAGGCATGGATTAAGGGGAAAAATTAACAAAGCTACTTTAAAGAAATGTTTTCCAGTAATTACTTATGACGATCTCAAGCCTGAAATACATCGTATTGCTAATGGAGATGCTTCACCCATCCTTTCTGCTCATCCAATTTCATAATCTCTTAGGAGCTATGGGACCTCTATTGCTGAAAGGAAGTTGATGCCCACTATCCAGGAGGAATGGGAGAGGAAAAATATTCTTTATAAACTACTAACGTCAATTATGAGTCAATTCATCCAAGGACTTTACCAGGGAAAAAGGAATGCTTTATAGATATCAAAAAGACAATCTGGGCATGATGAATTTTATCCATTATTACTACATCAAGTCAAGTCATAACATTTTGTAAAGTTTGGAAATTATGTTGAATCAGTTCATGAGTTTTTCAATAAAATAGAAAGCCAGAGAGAGAAGCAAAAACTGAAATCTCAAGAACAATCAACCACACAAGTCTCAAAAAATTAGCTTGGATCGGTGAAATTGTTCGGAAAATAACAAAGTAGCAAATAGGGGCTTTAAGTTTGCCCAACAACTTTTTGGGGAATATGTTATCGGGAAATCTAATGTCCATGCAGATCTGCTAGTCCCACTAAGTCGGGTAGCTTTCTTAGAAATAAACAAACTAAAGTTACTTTCGTTTTCCTTTATGAGAAGTAGATAGGAGAGAAGCAGAGAGTACCAACCTCAATCTTTCGCTTGGTTCCTTGCATGTTTCCTCTCCCCTCTAACAGATCTTTGCCACTCCTTCCTTGCTTACCCCGCTTCCAAAAGCACCTCTAAAGTCAAAGCAGCATAATACCTTCAAAGCAAACAGATCTACAATCATAAACAATATAGGACCAGATATATATTGACCACACAAATGCATATATCATGAAACATACAAGAATGTGGAGGAAAACTTAAATAACTTTATTGATAGAAGGAGTAGAAGAGAGGATTACAACCCATTGATCTGACCCAACGTCATCCTCCCAGCATGAAAGCCCTTCTTCACCTCATGAAAAGCTTAGATCACCCAACACTATGATGTTTCACCAAGAAACCAACATCACTTCCTTACAAAATACAAGATTCCAGCCTCTGGATCTCTGGGATGAGGGATCCATATATAGATGTTTGCAGGGGTGTGAATCAACTTCTGGGATTTTGATTAGTGTACTGTCTCTAATAGTTATTGGTTCCACTTGGAGATTCATGATCTCTTACTCATCCCTGGGCGAGTTCAAAGAGGCAAGTGTCACAGGAGAAGTTTCTGGAAGATTCCATGATTATCCACCTTGCAAACTGTCTCTACCATTTGTCTACTCTTGCCCATCGCATCCTATAGAATGGATTTTCAGTATGCATCACACTTTTTGCATGTGGCAGGTGAGATGCATCGCACCCTTAGCACTGAACAGTCTGTATGGTCCAGTTTTGACCAGTTCTGAGCAGTTTTCCATGGAGAACTTCTGGGAGATGATGTAATCAGCTGACCTTGTTCCTTTAGGGTGTGAAACAACACTTTTAGGGACTCAGAAGCCCTTGGTTTATGGACATATATGATTGGGGTTGAGTGCAAAATATGTCTATAATAGTTGCCCCCTAAAGTATTGAGGTCGTAAATATTTTTGATGTCGGGTGAAATGCTTTTATCATGAGGATCTGAGGTTTTTCGAACTAGAAGGTGACCTGTAATAAGATACAATAAAATACATTATCTTCATAATATTTTCATGATCTAGCTGAGGCGGGCATTCCCATGCTTAGCTTTATAAATTCATTTTCATGTACATAGGACAGACAACCATCTGTGTGGCTAATTGATGATTCTGATAGATCCATCATCCTTTGATTTGGATGATCATCCGTGCAGCAATGATGTACATTTGATGTCTTTATTTTCCTTAATATATCGCAGCCCCGATGGATGAAACTAGATCTAGGGTCTTCAAACTCATTAAATCTTTGCTCGATGTACAAGTCGATCCATGTGAAAGGAGGTTCTAGAGTCAAACATGGAAAGACATCGCCTGATTACCAGCCAATGATGGAAACTATTAACAGGCGTGAGAGGAATCACCGATAATGATGATGACCCTCAAGGTACGACAGTACAATTCACATGGTGTGAAAATGGGACTTGGCATTGAACACCACACAAAATCTTTCAGTCGAAGGCCATTGATGTAAACCTGTCACCGGAAGTGAGAAACTTGCCATTGAGGCATGTAAGCTTCAAACTACTAAAAGGGTTGTTCCTAGGTCGACTTCTTGGATAATGAGCTGAAGTCGACAAGAAGTCACTCGTCGTAGGAGGGCCTTAATGAATCCCACATCTATGACATGAAACGGAGCAAATGATTTTGTGGAGGTGAAAACGATATGATGATATAGGGTTTAGGGTGGCAGTCATGAAAGAATGAAGCATGAAGGTATTGCAGCGGTTGAGACACAAGCTAGGTTGGCGAATTCTCTGAGCCACTTCTCTTGAACATATCAACAACACTGAAACGGATTCGTAGTGTTAACCCAAAAAATGGATGGTACAGTGGACCAATGGTAATATGACCAGTGAATGGAATAACCCAACCTGACTTAATCATGGTGATGGAGTGAAAGTGTCATGCTCAAGAGAAACTTGCTACCAATAAAGTTTCTTCAAGTTTTCTTCCCAATTTTCCCCAGTCATTGCTGACCAGTGCCTCTTTACTTTCGCCAATCTTCAGGAGGATAACATATGCTTGTTCTATAATTTTCCCTTCGATCAAACCCGTTGCTATGTTTTAACTAGCCTAGATACAGTGAAACTCGTTCTTATCTGCATGGACAAGTTTGTTGCTATTGGTTTTAACGAGTTTAACAACAAAGATAACTCGGTCCTTTTTCAATTTTGGAGAGTCTAAAAAGCAAAAGAAAGGAAACTCCAGTAATACTTTTTCGTCATATAATCCCTTAAGCCTAAAAAAGTATTAAATAATATGAAAGGGATGAATTTTTGATAGTTTTAACGAGCCAAACATGACAAGCACTCAATATTTTTGTGTAATGATCCCTCAGGTCCAAAAAGATTAAAATCTAGAGGAGGGATAGCACTTCTGATAATTTTAACGAGCTAGAGAGGCCAATTGCTCGGAAATCTTTTCATATTTTACGAGTTAGATGAAAAGAGCTTAAAGGAGACTCATTTTTTTAGGAACAAGTGATATTTTCGTGTATTAGCTGGTTCTAGGTAAGGTTTGGAACTTTCCAATCATGGCAGTGTCAAGAGGATGGCTAACATAATCACTCGTCGCAGTTGTTCCTCAAAAGGGTAAACAATCAAATGGAGGCTTATAATCGGCTAAAACAGAGTTGAGGTGATGGTAAGAACACAACCAAGGCTCAAAAGCTAATGATAATGCATTAACAATGGTTATTTACCGGAGGTTGGTTCATTTTTTAATGAGCTTAAACTCTAGTGGAACATATGCTCATTGCTAGGTTTAATTTTTAATGACCCTGAACTTTGCGTAAAATTACTCGTGCTAGTTGTATAATGAGGATGTCTCATCGATAAGTTCAATTTTTTATGGAGCTTGCACCATTCGAAACTTTGCTCTGCATCCTTTCTTTATCTAAGCTAGGAATGACCAATCCTATGAATTTAAAGGGTTAAGAATATAGAAACTAAGAAAATAAATGGTCGCTTTTCACTTTCATGCAAAAATGTTTGCATGCCCCTGGGTATAGCGAAGTAGAGTTTCGAGGTTACCCTTCAATTTGCAGACAAAACATTTGTTCTATCGGGAAAGGCCTACCTTCCAACGGAGGTATCTTATTTCGGTCTAATCCCATTTTCCAAAGCAGATGGGTGTATCAGACTAGTCATATATCGTCCGCGGAAACCTACCCTATACATGAAGTTTTATTGCTGAAGCAGACTAGGGTGCATGCCCCCTGGGGTTTAGTCACAATCACCGAATTACTTGCGTTCATTAAGTGGATGGACTGGAGATTGATCAGACATTCCTTATGTGAAAAGACGAGTTAGGGATGGCATTTGACTATTAGCTATGTGTAATCCAGGGAATGAAATCTAGTCTATGAGCTGAACCATTTTGCCTTCATGCGGAAAACACATTACTCAAAAGAGTGAGGAGATAATGGCTACCATGCTATAAATGTAGTCACACCCAAAGAGTAGATTTTAATATAAAGGTACTTGGACTACCATTACGTTTAGATAAACAATTTTCATTCTTAAAGTTATAGATAAATTTGGAAGGATCCCTAACGGTCGACTGGTTCCTTTGTGGAAGCCTGTCAGATTTTGCATCTCAGGTAGAAGCGATGGTGAACCAAGCGCTTTCCAAGTAGTTGAGGAAAGGATACTCATAGAAGCCCCTTCATCTAGTATAGTACCGACCATGACCATTTTGCAAGCTTGCACAATGATTCAGAATGGTACATTAGATGGTAGACAAGGTCTGCCTAGTAGATTCTAGTCGAAGGAAACGACTAGGTTGCTTGGAGGTGGGACCGAATAAATGACGAGATATGACTCTGATGAACTTCCTTTCTGCAGTAAAGGAATGGGTAGATTTCCCCCATGTTCATCAGAGTATGTGCTTACAAAGAGGATTTGAACGATGTCATTCTCATTCTCTTTGTTGACTGTATCATCTGAAGGTGAATCTTATGACGACAAGACTCGTTGACTGTCGTCTCGACCTGTTGACTTTGTTCCGGTTGTGGACTCAGAGGGTTTATCTTCAATGATAGATGCTTCGACCGACCACAAAGGTGTGTCAGTTGGATTTTCAACTTGCGATGGACTCGGCAAGAGTTTCTTGTATCCAAGAGGAAGCCGTAGCAGTGAAGCAGGACGGTTATGCAAGACTCTTTTAGCTTTGTCTAGGAAGGGACAATAGTGGACATAATGATTTCCTTCACAAAGTCTACAAGGAAATTTATATTTTACTTTCTGTCTAGAGACTTCGTTTTCACTAGTTGATGGTGTAATTTCAACATGATCGTTAGAGGTTGAGGACAGCAGATTGTGCAAGTGGGGGTGTTATACGGGAATAGTGTCCACACGAATGCTGCTATTCCCACTAATATGGGTGGCTATCTTAGAAACAAACAATCAAAGTCTACTATTGATTCCTTTTATGAAAATAGATGAGAGGAGAACCAAGAGGGCCAACCTGAGTCTTGCGCTCAATTTCCTCCCTTTCTTGATAGAGTTTTGTCGCTTGCTCTTTGTCTGCTCAGCTTCAAAAGGACCTGTAGAATCACAGCAACATACTACTATGCAAGAAAAAAGGATCTAAGTTCATAAATAATGCAGGATCAGATGTGCATTAACCATATGCAAGCATATATAAACAGGTACACAAGAATATGGAAGGAAACAAGAATAGCTTTATTCAGATGAAAAGTAGCAAGAAGATTACAACCATGTGCTCTGAGCCAGCATCATCCTCCAGCTAAGAAGCCCTTCTTCACCTCAAGCAAAGCTAAATCACCCAACACTACCAAAAAACCAACACTTCTCTATAAGATACAAAATTCCAGCCTCTAGATCTCTATGATGAGGGATCCATATATAGATGATTTTAGGGAGGTGAGTCATCTTCTAGGGTCTTGATTAGTGTCCTCTCTCTGATAGTTCCTGCTTTCACTTGGAGAATGATGTTCTCTTACTCATCCCTGGTTGAAAACAGAGAGGCAAGTGTCA